>JAMKQA010027784.1:0-16522 GCA_024699735.1 Posidonia australis
TCTCAAGGTTGGTCAGTGAGCTTTCCAGACTCTATCTGTGCAGGGAAAGCCAGGATAGTATCTGATCATATACCTATCCTCATTAACACTCAAGCCCCTAATTGGGGCCCTATTCCTTTCAAATTCTATAAATCATGGTTATCATATGAAGGAATAGAACATGTTATCAAGGATTTTTGGGGGCAGCATGGCTACCCCCTATCTGTTACCTCACCTATATCTGAGTTCAGTGCTAAACTCAAGAACTTAAAAGTTATTCTTAAAAATTGGCTAGCTCCAATTATAGCTTCTAGAAAGAAAAGACTCAGACATATTGAGGTATTAATTGAGGAAATGGACAATCAAGTTGAAGACTCTGAGAAGATAGACTGGGCTCTGAAAAAGTCATTGAGATTGGAACACCTTTCTCTCTTAAAAGAGCAAGAGGTATATTGGAGACAAAAATCTAGAATCCAATGGTTGAAAGAAGGGGATTTGAATACCTCCTTCTTCCATAATATGGTCAAATGCCATAGGAGGAGCAATCACATTTCCTCTATCCTAATTAACAACTGTGTCTCCACTAATCATTCTCAAATTTGTGGGGTAGTAGAGAACCACTTTACTGGGTTATTCAATAAGGGTGCTTATTCTCATTTGATTTTGGATTGGGATGCTTTGATCCCTGCAAAAATATCTAATCCACAACAGTTGGAAACTCCCTTTGAGGATGAGGAAATCAGGAGAAGTGTATTTCACCTTGCTGGGGACAAGTCACTAGGTCCTGATGGATATCCCATTCTCTTTTTTCAACACTTTTGGGAACTTTTGAAGGAAGAAATAATTAATATCTTCAATGCATTTCACTGCTCATCTGACCCTGACTTTCTATCATCAGTCAATCAGACTTTCATTGTTTTAATTCCAAGAAAGCTGGGGTCCATTAGGATTCAGGACTATAGACCTATCAGTCTACTCAATAGCATTTATAAAATCATAACTAAGACCTTGGCTTCTAGGTTAAATCCAGTTCTTAACTCTGTCATGGATGCATCACAGTGTGCATTTCTGAAAGGGAGATCCATTGGGGATTGTTTCCTGATTGCTCAGGAAACCCTTCATTATATGAAGTCTGCAAATATTAAAGGTTATTTATTGAAAATAGACTTTGAAAAAGCTTTTGACAATGTCAACTGGAATTTCCTCCTTGATTCTTTATTAGGCCTGGGTTTTGGAGATAGGTGGATCATGTGGATTAGAATGTGTATACAATCAGCAAAATTTTCAGTCCTAATCAATGGTTCACCTAAAGGATACTTGGGGCAACAAATGGGCTAAGGCAGGGTGATCCTCTGTCTCCACTTCTCTTCATCATTGCAACAAATGTTCTGAATGCAATGTTGAAACTTGCTCAGAGGAATAATCTCATTGATGGGATTCCTTTCCCCAATGATGGGCCTTCAGTGGTTAATTTACAATATGCTGATGATACCCTATTATTTCTGACTGATAAAAAGGATAATTTGATTAATATTAAAAGAATTCTATGCTGTTTTCAGTCTTGCTCTGGCCTTAAGATAAATTTCTCTAAGTCCTCTATAACAGGTGTGGGGGTATCCCACACTGAGCTCTTATCCTGCTGTGACATCATGGGGTGTGAGAAGTTAGATTTACCTATTACATATCTTAGATTGCCATTGCATTTTAAAAAAGCAACTGCATCTCATTGGGATCCTGTGATTGAGAAAGTTTCTAAGAAGCTTTCTATATGAAAAGCTAGACACCTATCATTAGGGGGCAGACTGACTTTGATAAATGCAGTGTTGTCAGCTATCCCCACTTACTATCTATATGTACTTCATTTACCTTCCAAAGTTGAGAAAAAATTAGATGCTCTAAGGAGTAAGTTCCTATGGAACTCCTTAGTTTCTAATCAGAAAGGGAGACATCTTATTAGATGGCCACACCTTTGTAGATCCAAAAGGCAAAATGGCTGGGGAATAATCAATTTAAAAAACTTTGGTGCTGCTCTTAAGTGTAAGTTAATATGGCAGTTTTTCTCTAAGGATTTCCAACCTGGCTAGAAGACTCTGGTTAAATCTAGGTACTGTCAAAGGGGCCCTGGTGTTTTACTGAACTCCTCTTCTGCTTCTTGTTCCCCTTTGTGGAGCTATTTAAAGCAGGGTTTTCCTTTCTTTAATTGCTTCACCTCTGTTGTGCCTGGCAATGGTAACAATACCATGTTCTGGAAACAAAAATGATGCAATGACTGTCCTTTATATATTGCCATGCCTGAACTATATAGGGTAGTTAGACTTAAAAAAGCTACTATAAAACAAACTGTGGATTATTTCCACAGAGATTTTATCAGATTGTTTTTGCTCTCCTAATGGGACACTATTAATTACAGTGTACTTCAAGAACAGTTGGAAAATTTTGTTATAACTATGCAAAATTTATTGTTGGGTACTGAAGATGATAAACCTATTTGGCTGCCATCCAAAAAAAGCTTTTTCTCAGTTAAGGCAGCTTATCATATTTTAAATGATGGGGGAATTCGAAATAAATTCTTTCAATGCATATGGGCCAGTGCCACTCCATTAAAAGTTACGCTCTTTGCATGGCTAGTAATTCAGAATAAGAATTTGACAAAAGTAAATTTGTTGAAAAGAGCTTGGGCTGGATCTCTATTATGCACCTTTTGCTCTGTGAGCATTGAACATAACAATCATTTGTTTCTAAATTGCTCTTTTGTTAGGAAGATCAGGGATTTCTTCTTGGACTCAGCTTTATATCCTGGGTATTTTTCTGTGGCAGAATTATTTCTATCTGCCCCTCATCTTAAATTTTATCTACCTGATTCTGGTTGGACAATGTTGCTCCAAGTCATCCTTTGGCTAATTTGGAAAGAAAGAAATAATAGGATCTTCAGAAATTCTTGCAAAATTGCTTCTGATATTATTTGTGATATTATCTCTTTGATGAATCTCTGGATAGATAATCTGGTTGTAGGATTTGAACAGGAAGAGATGAGACAATTTATGTCTGTCATGGCTTCCCAGCCACTTCAATCCCCCAATCTTCCTAACCCCTCCACATCCAGAATCCTTTCTAGAGCTGAATCCATGCCCCTTGCTGACACAGGGAGAGGAACTCTGCCCCCTGATGATATCTAAGCCTTCTGTTAAACAGCTGCTATTCTATAGCATTTTGGTGTAATTTTTGGACAATTTTTTGGGCTAATGGCCTATGGGATTGTAATATAAAATACAGTACAATGTTTTTCTTACCTGGCATTTAAAGCCGATGGAAAATATATAATATATAAACCTTTACCAAAAAAAATATATATATAAGAGCCATATCGGTTCAATCTCTCTCTTGTCTCTTGCTTCTTTTTCTTTTTATTTCTTTTTCTTTTTCTTTTTCTTTTTCTTCTTCTTCCTATGTTCCAATCAATGACGTCCTTAGATGGCTCTGATCTTGACTCCATCTCTTCCTTATCCTCCTTGTTTTCCATGAATCCAGTTCCTTTCTCAATCCTCTCAAGTGCTCACAACCACATTGGTGTCAAGCTTACCACCACTAATTACCTCCTATGGGAAACATAGTTTATGTTGTTGCTCTAGAACTTAAGTCTTATCAACCTTATCGACAATACAAATCGTTGCCTTTCTCCGACGATCACCACTCCACCCCACTTTTTCTCATGTTGTTGCTGCATCCCTTCATCTCATATTGACTCTTCCAACTCCGGCCATAATTTTCTAACAAAATTGATCGGAATATTAAAAATACATCCTAAACCAAGTTTGATATAACCTTGGTTTCAGCCATGTGCACATAGGCCTAACCAAGGTTTTCTTAAAATATGCTTTATACTATTTGAAGGTTGTTTGGTTATCAATGTCTAAATCATGATTAACTTAGAATGATATTTATAATTTAAAAAATTATAAATTTAAGTTAACTACACATTATAAATAATAAGGGATTAAAAACTTAAAATTGTATTGATTCAAATTGAAATTATTATGATGGTTATCTTCCTTAAATTTGTAACTTATAATCACCAAAAATCATGTCAATACAAAAATTACACGTTGACAATTTTTAACCAATATGTTTTAAATGTTTAGTTCTCTGTTGTTCTATGAGTTGTGCTTTTGGACGAAGGATTCAGAAAATATCTATGATCTTATTTCATGCATTTTTTTCCCATCTATTATTGGCTCTATAAACTAATGTGTTATATTCAACGAGCAGTCAACTAATAATGTTGATTGATCTTAAGTCTATGAATGTCTTGACTTGCTACTTTCACCTTTTTCTTTAGATAATTCTGAAGCCATATGAAGTAGACAACATTATCAATCTTTTAAAACCTTAATTTTCTGGTAAAATCCAACCTTACTTAAGATAAGTAGGGAACTAATTAAATATCAGTCGTTAGATTCGTATCTCATGGTAAATTTAATGAAAAAAGTGATTACCATAACTATCTCCTTGTTTGTTTGTTTTTTTTAGAAACGATAACTATCTCCATGTTAATGAAATTCTTTTTATATTAATATCATTTAAATGATAATTACTAAGATGAAGATGGACAACTGACATAAAAGACTTCACTTATCATAATTAAAGTCAGCCCTATCAAATTATTATTCTTTCTCTTTCTCTCTATATATATGAACTAGTTGGAATATTTGATAAGTAAATTATCAAATATTTGTTGGAAAATTAACCATAACGTATCTAAAAGATTTATGAGTCTATGTAATTCCTATCATTGATCTAGTTGGAAATTGTTGTCTTAAAAAAATCTACCCAAGGTGTATCTCGCTTCCATCAAACAAAAAACACTATTCTCTTTTTTCTTGATTCTCAAATTAAATTTTCGTAAATATGGAATGTAAAATCTAAAAATACATCATTACAACAAGCATTCAATTAATAACCTTCACTTTGAAATCTACAGAATTGCTTTCTACCATAGCTAAAGTTTGATTTAACAAGTTTTATGTAAATCCCATTGCTAAATAACCTTACAATCATTAGTAAGAAACAAAAATGAAGGTTTTGAGAATAACCTATTTATTCTGATTCTGTGGTGTTTCGACCTGGCAGATGCGGCAACGTGTATGTTGAGGATTTTTTTGATGTTGCGGCAACGAAGCTGTTACAAGTGAAGGTGGGATTGATACTTTGTTCTTGATTAGATTTGGAGATGGAGGGGGAGAGGGAAGGGGAAGAAGGAATGGAGGGGTGGGGATTGTGGTAAGAGATGAAGAGAGGAAAGAAAGTCATGTTTTGTGTTTAATTAAGAAGAGTCTGACCTCTTTTTAGTTAGAATGTGTTTAAGGGACAAAAACAAAGTTTAAACTGTTATCTAGATTTGTTACCAAATGCATCATATTTTAATTAAATAGATTTTCCACCCAAACCATAGTTTTGAACTAAACTAAGGTCCAAACCACGTTTAATAAGGGGCCATCCAAACATGTCCTTAGTAGTTCACAATGTCTCATTGTCACAGTGGCTGGGAGAACTTTAAACTTGCCACAGATCTTGAGTTCGAATCCTGAGACATGCATAAAAATTACCGTTTACAAAAAAAAAAAAACATATCCTTAGTAGTTCTTATTAGTTTATGGGAAAAAGGAGATATTCTTTTTATATTTTTTACACTCGATTTTGATAGGCCTAACCCAACACATAGCACCGACCTACCCATCAGTCCATTTATCAAGTTGCTAGAATATTCTATTATGTGTATTGTATTTAATTACAAATCATTTCCATTAATTATTCACATTTTTAAGTTTGATATCTTAAAATTTTTTTATTAGAACTTACTTCCTTCAACTATTTCCTTTAAACAACAAGACCCCTTCCATCAAGTTTAAAGGGTTATAGTATTTTTTTTAAAATAAATTTACTCTTCTTCCCATCTTTTTCTATTTATTCTCCTCAACTATTTGAATTTTTCAATTTGGTACCTTAAACTTTTTTCGTTAAAACTTATCCCCTCAACTATCTCTATTAAACAATAACATCCTTCCATCAAGTTTGAAGGATCACATAACATTTACAATATTTCTTTTGGACAAATTTGTTCTTCTTTCTCATTTTCTTCTTCTCCATCTTCTTCTTCTTTTTTTAAGTTATAAATCCTAAATCCAACTTCACTACCAAACGTTTCTCCTTTCGCCTTCTTTTCCAAACCTTTTTCCCTTTTTTTTCTTAATAAATTAATGATCTCGAGCTTCTTTCCTGTCATCATCAAGCATATCTTAACTAAAAGTCTCAACTCGTTCGGAAAGAGTGTCGGCGACTGAGATTTGTGTTGTGTGGCTGTGGATGAAGAAGAAAAAGTTCTATAAGGGTAACATTCAGGTCAAGTTCTATAGGATTGAGAATGAGATTATTTGTAGGTTGTCACTGATGATAAAACAATCAAACAAAATAAAAATTTAACGACATTTATCTATTATTGTAATTTATCATAATTGAAGGAGACAAATCCTAACGAGGCAAAGTTTAAGATCCTACGTTGTAAAACTTGAATAGTTAATGAGGGTAAATTGTAATTTAACCTTTGAAAGGGCAAGTTGTAATAAAAAAAGTTTAAGGTATCAAACTACAAAACGTGAATAATTGAGGGGTAAACTGTAATTTAACTCTAAAATGGTAAATTACAAAGGATAAAACAGTCAAATAGTGTAAAAATTTAACACCGTTTACCCAAAAAGAAGATTTATTGTAATTTATTATAATTGAAGGAGACAAATTGTAATGAAAAAAATTTAAGATATCAAGTTGAAAAATATAAATAGTTGAGGACGATACGTTATAATTTAATCTCTTTTTTTTCATTAAAAGTTTTATATTCATTAGGATTTAAACCTACAACTAACTCAGAAGTAATAGTCATATATCGAATAAACTATGCTTTGTAACAATGTACTTTTATACCTAGAATCTTACTTTACAAAAATCTAAAATCAATTAAAGAATTTCTTCCGACATCCCCACCTTTCTTCACCAATCACCATGTTTCACCCATAAACTGGTGTAAAGACCCCATACCAACCATCAAGTAGAATCAAATATTTCTAATAATAAAAAAAGAGGACAAATTTGATGTAAATGCCTTCAACCATGTAAAGATATATTTATATGATATTTATACATACATAGTAAAATTTCTATTTAAATCAAATAACTATTAATCCTTGATCTAAAGGTCTTAAAATTGAACATATTTTGTTAAATTCTAACTATTAGATTTTAGATTAAAAATTAATAATGAATATAACTTAAATTAGGATGAAACTTTAACACATTGTAAATTATCTTATAAATTAATTAATTATATAATTAGATTTTATTATTAAAAACAAAAAAAATAAAAAAAATTACCTACAACAAAAATTCCCTGTAGGCACCTACAAGGACCATTTTCTGTAAAAAAAAAACAATAATTTACTAATTGATAATTTTTATTATTAATAGTCATGGAAATAAAGAATAACATATTTGAAATTAAAAAAATCAATAATCTCATTTAACAAATAATGTAATTTAACTCATTATTTTAATTTTAAAATATAGATGAAACGTGCATTCCAAGAGGGTTTCGAGATACTCCACTTATTTAGCCACAAGGTGCCACCTCTAAATAACCACATAATGCTACATAAGCACATTATAATTTAAAAACATTTTTTTTATTTAATCATTTTTATTCAAAATTTCACTAATACATTTTTTTTCAATTATATTCTAATTTTCTATAGTTGTTTTTTAAGCTATCTTTAGTCCTTGATTAAAAAACTTTACATTATTTTCTAGATGGTGAATTTTTTATTATCAAAGGTCATGGAATTAAAAACTAATATATTTGAAATTAAAAAAAATAATAACACATTTAACAAAAAATATAATTATTTTATTTGTTAAATATAATTAAAACATACATAACAAGTGTTATCACAAGATGCCTCGTGTAAACTAACCTCCGAATAACCACTTAATTACAATACAAATTACAAATACCACCCTTCGAATTTAAATCACTTCTACTCTAGGTTTCCATTAAAATACTATCTTAAATTTAAGCTATTATGAAAATAAAAATAACGTATTTTTAATTTAAGATTTTTTTTGATTAACTTATTTAATACTTTATTTGTTATTTTAATTCTTAATGTATTCAAATCACACATGTCAAGTTGTCCATAAATCAAAGAAGATCTAAGATAAAGTAAAAAAAGATTAAAAATGAATATAAAACAATATAAAAATCACTAATTTAATCATTGCGAGATTGTTAGTGTTAATTTCCATTGTTGGATGTTCGATTTCACACTAGTTCAGCTGATGAAGTCATAATCTACGGACATAACAGCTACACGACGATTATGACTTTTTTATGTGCACGTGAGTGTAAGACAATGTCATTGCAAATACACAGATTCATCAACAAAATTTCTTCGGAAGTCGGACCCGGACGATAATAATTGGTTAATGGATATGCTATCTTTCCCCCAACAATGATTCAAGGAGAGCGGCCTCCTCTTCCTGTAGAAATTTCAATTAAAAAACAACTTTAGGCACTCTTTGTCACATAACTGAATATTGATTTCAGTCTCAAAGATAGTTTTTTTCTTAAAGATAGTTGCAGACTATACTCTTTGGAATTCCCAATTAGTTAGAGTAGATGCTCCAAACTTCCTATTAACGCTATACTTACGGAATAAACAATTTGTACTCTACTGTTTAAACACTGGGGGAAATTTTCGTACCACCAATGCATTGAACTCAGTCTCTTCATCTATAGCAGCGACGATAGCAGAGTCTTCTAAAAGTTCCTGCATCCCAAGCACATATAAAATAATTACAATTTTTGAAAAAATTGAAGAAGAAGAAGAAGAAAATAGCGGAAAATGACTTCCAAATGCTTAGATTATACGAGTTAGCTCATTGAAAGAAAGAGTGATATACGCTTGTTTTCCAAGCCTGGTTGCACAACAAACCCGTAACACAAATAAGCAAGAAACTAGTACATGGTATATTGTAGTGTTTCCAAGAGGAAATGTAATATATCATTATGAAAAATGAGGATTATTGAAAAGAAAAGAAAATTATTTGAATATTTCTCTCTAATTCCTGAAGATTGAAACTTCGGATAAATCACTAGTTTGTCAACTATCATGCCTTGAATGTCAACTCATCTAAATAAATAGCAAGACCACCACAAGCATAACATCCTTTCTTTTATTTGAACTAGAACACATTATATTTTCCAACCTAATTTTTTAAGTACTATTATCCAACAAGATACATTGCATAAATTTGTTTTTATTAGAAAATGTAAGTTCGTTACAAGTGAAAAGTATTTGTCATGTAGTAAATTGATGAAGAGAAACATCGTAATCGTAAGAATAACAGCAAAGGACTTATGCTTAGGATAGACTCATTATAAGCTTAATGGCCATATAGATACAGACCAAATGTTGGCTAGTTCTGTAAAACCTTTATCTCAGAATTTCAGTAAAAACAAATCATCATCAATACAAACAACAAAAATATTATTTGTGAATCAAATTTTCGTATTTAAATTTTTGATGGAAGATGGAAATAGAAGAAACACTCACGTCATCTGCAATTTGCAAGAGTCCCTCTTGATTCTGCATAGGCAAAAGCATAGACATTTAAAGAGGTAAACAACACCATTTCAGACATTCTAACATTTTTTTAGGTAAAAAATTGAGGGACCATTTGAAAAAAAAAATTAACTTCAACATTTACCTTCATGGCAACAAATAATAGTGGATCGGATGGCGTATAAATCATGTAATGTGTACCATCCTGTAAAATAAAACAACTATTAGAAGAATTGAATCGATAGCATGAAAAAATATAGTCGCCAACATCAAGGAAAAAGAAGAAAGAAATTGTTTTTGTTTTTTATACCAACTGGAGGGTTATTACTGTATTTGATCTCAAAGAAACTTAGAAACATTTCAAGAGTAGTTTCCATTAAACCCTGAAGTGTTGAAAGAAAACAAAGAAACTTCTCATTGCCCAAAGTGGAAGAGATTTAAGTTAAAGTTGCGGTTGGAAATGCTTTTTGAAACACAACTTATTAAGAAAAGCTAACTTTTTCTTAAGTTAGACTACTTGTAACTTTTTTCAAAAAGATGAGAAGTTTGTTTGATTTGCACATATAAGAATACTTATTCAATTACATTAGGATTAGATTACCCTCTTCCCCACTCCGCCCTCGAAATCTTCCACAGTTAGTTGACCTCGCAGCACCTCTCGATGATCAACAGCTACTGGAACCCTCGTGCTTAGCATCCTCCTGGGCATCCTAGAGCTACTCCCTAGACACTACCTCCTGAACTCCAGCACGGGGCATTTACTGCACAACAGACACTTCCTCCATTCTGGCATCGAACCCATCACTGCAAGCACGCACCGGAAGCAGAACCTGGCATTATAGACCAAGCAAGATTCCTTATTATTGAACACGTTTCCCCCACCATAGCGATGGCAGGACCCTCTCTTCTTTACTACCACCACCAAGGCGAGACTCCCCTCCTCCTCCTCCTCCTCCTCCTCCTCCTCCCTCTCTTCCGTCAATGATTCCGCCTCCCCACAAAACAACTGATCATCATCATCGTCGAAGGTGACGACTGGATGAGTCGTGCCCAAATCCTCGTTGATTTGATAAAGGGAGGGGTGGTTGTCCTTGTCGGGGTCAAGGATGGAGGTGGGGGAGGACTCTCCCTCCTCCTTGTTCTTGTGGCGAAACTAGAAGGGTTGGACGACGGGGATGGAGTAGGAGGGATGGGCAGAGGAGGTGATCTAGACGACAATGAGGATGCAACGGATGTCTATAGGCCAACCCCAAGGAAATAATAAGTAACTTACAAGAATAGTGTTGGAAAATCAGGATTAAAAAAAACACAACTTTTCCATAAACTAGGAACCATGAATTTTTCAAAAAGCAATAAAATGAATTGTTAAGCTGCAAACAACTTTTCTTCGTAAGTTAGCTTATTGAGCACGTTTATAATCGCCTATTGTAGAAAAAGCGCTTAACGCAAAAGGCTAATGCAAAAAGGCATTTCCAAACACTACCTAAGACAAAATGTGCATTTCCTCTAATCGAGTGAAAATCGAGTTTTACTTATCTCCTCTCACAACATATTTATACAGAAACATAAAAGCACTAAAAAAGAACAAAGATAATAAGTTGAAGGACCAATATATCAATGTATCATATGAACATGAAGAGTGGTGAATTTTGATCAATTAGATCTTCTCGTTGTCGATTTCTACTTTTGTTTTGTGCTATTGCAGCATAGAGGTTGGAGAGTAAGACAAAGACAGGACCTTGTTAACAAAAAGTAACCACATAGCACCTTTTTCAGGAATTTAAATGTCCACTGAATTACGTTGATAATTTGATTTAAAGCAGTTTACTCTGCAAGTTATAACTCATACATGCATAGAGACAGGAAATGATCTTCTCACCTGATGGAAGCAAGTGATTTCAATACCTTCAGCAGGCAAGCCATCGATGTCATCACCATCATCTGCAACAGTTTTCCAGCTTCATTTTCAACAGGTAGAAGCCAAAGAAATAAGCCTCACTTGCAGATGTAAGCCAAAAAGCATCAGATCATGTGGTTGTGAAAAAGAAATTCCCTTCAGTTAAAGGTGATAGCCATCAAGTGTGCTAATAGATGCAAAGGTTAGTCCTAAAACTGTTGGGCATTTAAATCAATTATGTTAAGGGAAGAGAGAGGTGTGGGCAAACGTTAACCAAATTCCAAAATTGTCCGTTCAATTATTTACAAAAGAATGCTATCAAATGGAATTTTGGTGATTAAATTTACGTTAAATAAAAAAAATAATTATAATAATCTCATATCAAGTTAAAATTCAAATTGGTAAACTAATTTAATATTAAAATTAAAGATGATAGAGTAATTATGATTCTCATATTTATCAATTCTCTTTTCTAAAACATTCAATTGTTGGGATCGAAAGCTTCTCTAGAAGAGGATGAATAGAGAATTTTATAACTTTTAACAATATTAAATAATTTCTACAAACCAACAAGAACAAGTATATAAATGAGAGTAAATTTGAAAATTAATCTAAATATGCACAAAAGAGGATGAAAGACAAGAAAAGTGCACTAGTGATTTATAGTGGTTCGACATCTTCAGCTAACTCCACTCCTTGAAAATCTCTCAAGAGTTCCTTTAATCCGATCTTGTTCCAAGTCAATATCTCGTCGTACACTACCTTGACGAACCTACGCCAAACTTCGTAAAAACTACACTATTGTGCTCATCATAGTTCAAAAAGCAATAGGCCTTTGAAATAATGATTACGATTTTTTTCTATGATCACTCAAACTTAATTTGACAAGGTTGAAGGTTGAAATGAAGAAACTCTAACTAAACAGTGGAAAATAAGTTGGGAAAATACTTGGAACTCTCTTTTAAAATATAGAAATGTAATTCTAGAGTTTTGATATAATGTAGGAAATATTAATGTACTTTTAAGTAAGAATGTAAGCATATTTATTGGAAAACATAGATAAAAATTTATATCTAACGTCTCTCTAACGTTCACAAACGACTACTAGTTCAATATATCTAAATAATTCGGTATGTCGATTTTATTTTGGTTTCTACAACATTCGGATAGTTCAATCGGCCGAATAAGATTCGGTATGCCGAAATCACCTCCTAATTCAGTATGTCGATTTTCAATGATGTGCCGAATAATGACCTGTCTATGATCCTACATTCTTTCTAGACTTTGGTATACTGATTTATTTTGGTATGTCGTAAAGATCTTTGAACCTATACTTGAAATTTTTCTAAAGTTTTCTATTTAAGTTCATGAATATACCTATTTTCCTAGATTTGTGGGATATTTAGGAAATTATTACATGTTTCCTAGGAGTACATGAAGAATTGAAAATTACATCACAATAATTATAAAAATAATTTCAATTTTCTTCATATTGAGTTCTCCTTCGTGACATATAAATATTTTTCTTCTTCAGATATATTTCCTTTTATACTCGATTCTTCTATGTCCATTATTGATTTTCTTTGTTATTCTAGACTATGAAATATTTTCATACAACACATTAGTCTTTTGTTATCTTCAAAATCAGGATAAGGCTAATAGAGTCAACATCAATTACTTTATGTGCATTGTATTTCTTCTTCTTCTTCTTCTTTTGCAATCTGTAGTTTTGCTTTTTGCATGTGTTTTGCACTAGTCATACATAACTTCCAAGAATTATATTGGTTGACTGATAAAATACTAAGTTTTTATACATAATTTACTTTGTGAAAGAAGTGAATCTTGTAAAGGTTTTTTTTTCAAGAAGTATGAATCTTGTAAAGGTTGAGTATTTAAAACTTGCTGTTATCTATTCCATGTGCAACAAACAACACTGACAATGCCTCGATCTCATAAAGTGGTTCAACATTTAGCAACAATCCATTTTATAAACAGTTGCCAGACCAAAATTGGAAACCACTTTTGTTCAAATCTAGCAATATCTATTCTTCAGCCACTCAGTCAACCAAGCTGCATTAGAATCTCGAGTTTGATTTTTCTAATGTTGAAGTCATACCAACTCATTACACTTTATTTTCTAATGTTTAATATAAGACTTACTTCTTGAGATATGATAGTCTAAGTGTTAATATCCAAATTCCAAACGTCTTTACATAGAAGTGGAGAACAGACTGTCCCCAATGCACTAACAATGGAGAGGCAGCAAAACAAGATGACAGCTTACTTAAGAAAAACAAGCCTGTTATGTTTGTTGCTTATTCACACTTTGCCCAGTCTATGAATAATTTCCTTTTCCAGTAAAGTCAACTTTTCAGAAAAACTCTAAATATAAAATAAAAGAATTCATCTCAAACTTAGTTAATGTACTACATAAGTACCTGTGCGAAATTCAAGTATGTCTTCTTCGGAATAACAAAATCCACCTCGAGCTGTATAACAAAACCTGAACAAGAATATCGAAGATGAGCATAGCTATATAACAATGGTCGATATGGAAAAGTAACTGAAACAAATGATCAAGGTACATAAAAGAAAATAAACATAAATCTTGTTGTACAAGTTATTATACTAAAACCAGATGACAGAAAAGGCATTTACCCACTAATAACAAGATGCATGTGAATTTTGGCAAGTGCATATGCTGCAGCAGGAATTATGGCCTCTACTTCTTCATCATCGACCTAAAAAATGGAGCAACAGAGGTCATAATCTCACAAGGAACAACCTAATAGCAGGAATGCATAAAGTGAAATCAACTAAACTTGTGAATGAAGAGGGATGAGAATGATTACACAATAAATAATTATTCTAACATGGAGCTTTAATTTAGAAAATTTAATTACTGGGCACAGTCTAGATCGGAGTCTTAACTCTGGAATAAATTATTAATAAGGCAAGAACTAGGAACTTCTCATTGCAAATCACTTCCTA
The DNA here is from genome assembly GCA_024699735.1 of Posidonia australis. Classification (NCBI taxonomy): domain Eukaryota; kingdom Viridiplantae; phylum Streptophyta; class Magnoliopsida; order Alismatales; family Posidoniaceae; genus Posidonia; species Posidonia australis. Next base: position 14,536 of record JAMKQA010027784.1, read on the forward strand.
AATTACACACCAAATACAAAATATATTAAGGTTACTACTTACTAGAATACTTGAAATTGGACAAATAATTTACCATCAATATGTTATTAATATCATGCATTACGTGATTCTGATGTATGATAGTATTAGCATGGTATTAGCATTCTGCTCCAATAGAAAAGTCCACAGCTACCGGTCAGAGATGTGATAATAAAACATTTTTCTAAAACAGATATTGCAGAAGTTTGAATGATGCATCAGAGTAAGATATTGCTGGAGTATCTAAAACATTTGTCAGGAAATGAGGTTAAAAACCTACAGCTGACCATCCTTGAAAATTTGCACTCTTCAAAATTTGAACGGGCCTGCAGTAAAATAACATGATCGGCTTTCACTCAAATATAAATACATATAAATTGCACCTTGTAAGAATGCATGAAGTATGACAACAACTAAAAATGCTTAATAAACAAGAATAACAAAGGACAAACTCACGTATCAACAGGGCAGAGAAGCATGCATTCATCCCCTCTGGAGCTTTGAAAAACTCTCCTGATTACACATTCTAGTGAAAAATTGTTGGTAGAATCAACCTGCAGTTAATGATATCTCGTCATCATCGGTAAATGGTAACCCAGTTTGCAAAATTAATGGTCATAAAGCCAATCCATCGCCTATAGCCAATCCTGTTTGCAAAATTTCATCGCCTATAGCCAATCCATCGTTAATATTTAGAACACAACCATAATACAAACACATAACTCTGAGAAATATGTCACTTCCAGCCCCAAATTCTATACTTTCTACATCTCCTCAAGCAGCAACGTTTCACACAACGTGCTCACAATCACAATCAACAAAAATGGGGGTGGTGAAAACCCAACTCACAATGGTAGCAATCCGTTTCGAAGAAGCCAAGAGAACCTCCCCATAGGTATCGACCACGAACCCAGCAGGAGGCTTGGGCAGCGGAGACGGGTGGCTCTGCCGCTTCTGCAGCGCTCCAGACTTAGGATTCGGCAGCACCTCAACGACAGATTTCTCTCTTCCATCCACCTCCGGTGACCTCTCCTCCGCCCCCTTCCTCTTCCCTGGCCGCTTCTTTACCGTTCCCCTCTGCTGCTGCCGCGGCTGCTGCCTTGCGGCTCGGCAGTGGGGCGGGCGGGGGTGGAGTCTGGGGTTGGTGGAGATGGAGAAGGAGGGGAAGGTATTGGGCCGGGGAGGATAGAGGGAGAAGGGGCTGGAGCACCAGGAGGTCGTGGCCGTGGCCGTGGCCGTGGCGGAGAAGAGCATGGTAGGAGGAGCGGGTAGGGCCGTAGGGGCAAGTGGACTGGTGGTGTGCTGGTCTGCTGGAAGCTTGGAAATTGGAAGGTGTGTTGGGTTTAGTGGGATTAAATGGGTCGGATCCGGGTATGAGTTAAGGAGGTAGATGTGGAATTCAGGTTGGACCTCTCTAGGGGTGGACACCTAAACCAAATCGTTAACCAAACCATTTTTAGTGGTTCGATTCGGTTTTTCAAATTCTGTGGTTTGGTTTGCTTTGGAATATCTACAAACCGACCCATATAGTTTGGTTTGTGGTTTCAAGGACGGTTTAACCAAACCGAACCTAATATAAACTATATATGTTAATATGTATATTAAATATTTAAAAGAATATAATTATATGTCTTTTAGAACCATGGCTCGAATCATAGTCATTCTTATGTATCTTTTACTCTGTTGTTTTTTAACTGATTATTATTAGAAGTCAAATAAAAACGTTTTTGGTCATTCTTATGTATCTTTTACTAGACTGTTTTATATTTGATTCTTACAGTCAATAAGCTTTACCATTGTAATTCTATTATAACATGATACATGAAAATTTCATATTACTAGGAATCATGATTTCTATTTAAATTTCACACTATTAGATGTGGTTATTGTTATTTTATCTCATATCTAGTTATATTCTTTCATTTTTCACAATCAACATTTTATATTTTTTTCTATATGTTTTATCAAA
>JAMKQA010027785.1:0-21862 GCA_024699735.1 Posidonia australis
TAGGGTTTAATTGGATTTTAATTGGATTTAAATGAATTTTACTTGATTAGGGTATTATTTGTTTGATTAATTAGCTTTTAAGTGGATTTAATTTCATTTGTTTAGTTTTAAGTCTAATTGGGTCAGAGTGGGCCAATGTGGGTCTAATTGGGCTTATTGGGCTTGTGCGGGCCTAAGTGGGCTAGGATTTTGGTGGTTGCAACCAGAGCATCAACTGGAGGAGCCTGCTGCCAAGTGACTTCAAAATCGGAGTGTCTACATACATCGATATCACTTAGGACATGTATGCTAAGCACTTCCTTAGCATGAACACATGGAAGACACTATGCACACTCGACAGTTCTAGAGACAAATCCAACTTGTATGTCATATCACCAACTCTTCGGGAAATTTGATATGGCCCAATGTAGCGAAGGCTTAGCTTGTCTTGTTTCCCAAACCTCGTTACGCCTCTAACTACATCGATATCACTTAGGACATGTCTGCCAAGCACTTCCTTAGCATGAACACATGAAAGACACTATGCACACTCGACAGTTCTAGAGACAAATCCAACTTGTATGCCATATCACCAACTCTTCGGGAAATTTGATATGGCCCAATGTAGCAAAGGCTTAGCTTGTCTTGTTTCCCAAACCTTGTTACGCCTTTGATTGGTGACACTTTCAGGAAAACGAAGTCTTCTATTTCGAATTCCAAGGACCTTCGCCTCCTGTTAGCATAGCTCTTTTGTCGACTTTGTGCAGCTAACAATCTCTTCTGAATCAGGTCTACCTTGCCCTCGTACTGTTGTACAATCTTTGGACCCACAAACTGCCTCTCGCCTATCTCGCTCCAATAGGTGGGTATCCTACATGGTCTACCATATAGTGCTTTATACGGAGCCATCCTGACGTTAGGGTGATAACTATTGTTGTAGACGAACTCAATCAATGACAGATGCTCCTCCCAACGACCTCCAAAGTCTAACACACATGCTCACAACATATCTTATAGTTTGTAACGACCCGATCCCGAGCCGTCACTAAAATCTAGCTATTATTTTTTTATATATTTACTTACAATAATTACTTGCATCAATTCTAAAACTAAATCCAACATTATATATCATCAATAAAAGTACTATTAAATGAATCAAATTAAACTAACTATTTACCCAGAATCCATGATGTGTGGTCGACTGACTCTATCTCCACTTACACTAGCAACTCCTACTCCTGTCCTGTACTTGAGAAAAATATCAAACAAACACACATGAGTGACCACTGAAAGGTTATTCAGTACACATCCTACTAAACACAGTACTTTGGCATCTCTCCTGGATGCCGCACACAAATCACGGTCAAAATTCTTTTGCCCTACAAGCAACACAACTTTAGAATTCATGCCTTTGAAATTAACCTTTTCTTTCTTTTTCAAATCATCTTAACTTTCAAAAGTATCTTCCGTCTTGAAAGAAAACTATTCTATTCCTTTCTTTTTAAAACCATGCTCTTATTTTTAAAATCATTTTCTGTCTTTTCTTGTAAAATCTATGTATTCTCTTTTCAAAACCTGATACTCCACTTGAACTGGCCACTCTAGCCAAATTAAGTAACAACAACTGGGGTGTGCCACATAAACATCGAACTTCTGCTTAGTTAAACAACAAGTAAATCTTAAAACTGACACAATCCTCGTTCTTTTCCAAACACTTTCCTTTTTCTTTAAAATCTCATGCTTTTCTCAAACAACAATCTTTTCTTTTAGAAACTTATACTTTTCTGAAATACTTTTCTTTTCTGAAAAATCTAATGCTTTTCTAAAACACTTTTCTAAAAGTATCTTTAGACTGAATTCCAGCCCAAAACACGAATCTTAAAGTTATCTAAAACACAATCTTGGCTGGAATTAGCCCTAAAACACTGATCTCATGTGAGTTAGACTCTAGCTAAACCTCAGAAGCCAAAACTAATCTCGACCCTAGCCCAAAACTATCTTTCTCAAATCTGAAAACTTTTTGAAATCTCTTTTCTGGTGTCATCTTGATCAGGGGTGACTTGGCTACAAACGGAGAAAAAGGCACCAACCTCAATCTCTTACACTGCCACGGTGAAAGTCCCTGTGTAGGGTATGCCACCGTCCTGGCCAACGGGCCTTACTATTTCTTTTCTCTTTTCTATTCTCATTACACGGGGTTACGTCTCCTTACGACGTCCCTCTAATTTTGTCATGGTATTGCAAGCATCGGTGACTTTGCCCGACCCATCACGAGCTCTCTACTTGTCCTACCCAGCCCTGTGCGAGCTCTCGAGCTATCTCACCTAGTCCACCTAATACCACCTGCCTAACTAAACACATTGGCTAGCCAATACTAGCTCTTTTGGCTCCGAGTCTCTTTTACTCAAGGCCAACTCAAAACTCTGAAATCTTCTTTTCTAAAACACGCTTTTCTTTTCTGAAATTCTTTTGGAAATACTTTTCAATCTTTTCTAGAAATATTTTCAAAAAGCTCTTTTCTAATTCTTTCTGTCACAAAAATCTTTTTTATAAAATCATTCTTTTTCTAAAAATAAGTTCTTTCTAAAAAGAACATTGTAAAACCACCACGAAAAATTATTTCGAAAATACATCAAACAACATAGCACTTTTGAAACTTCTTTTTATAAATATTCTCAATATAAGAAAATCACATGGATTAACTCTTAATCGCAATCAAACATTTTATTTTACTAAAAAAGCCTTGGGAAAACCGCACATGTCGCCCGCATACTCGGCACGCATCCCAAGTATTACAGTAAAATCAAAACTATGACCTATCTTAACGATCCTACTATATTCATCATGAGTCATGAAAAATGGCAAGTAATATACCGAAATGAAGATTTTTAATTCTAATTTAACATGGATTAACAATCATTCAAATCCAATCTTTATAATTCAAGATACGCATAATTGAAGCTCTGGAACTCAGGCTGACCTATTGAATGTTTTCCAATCTTTACTCATTAACTGTATCTTTATAGGACATGAAAATTAACAAGTAACCTACTGAAATAAAGATCATTGAGTCTACTTTCCAATGGAACAAGAATCGTTCTAATCTAGCATGTATAGCTCAAGTTACATCTGATCAAAGCAAAGGGACTCAACAGAACCAATTTAAGAAGTTTTCAGACAGAGAATACAGATGGGTCACTCAACTTGTAAACTTCACTAATCTTTCCACAAGTCAAGGAAAATTACAAGAAATACAACGAAATGAAGATTTCTGAATCTACTTTAACATGGAACAAAAATCATCTAAATCCAATACCCAGAACTCAAGATATACAAGCTGGAAGCTCTAAGATTCAAACTGACTTTCTGAATGGGTTATTAAACTTTGGACATCAACTGACATCTCCACAGTGAACGAAAATTAACAAATAAGCTACCAAAACAAAGATCTCTGACTCTTCTTTCAAATGAAATAAGCATCAAGCCAATCCATTACTCATATTTCAAGATAAACAAGTTTAAAGCTCGAAGACCCAATCTCGCATGGCACCTTGTTACAGAGTAGAACCATCAGATGGGTTACTCAAATTTGAAACCTCACTGCTCTCTCCATAGGTCATATAAAATGGTAAATAATATGCCAAAATGAATATTTCTAAGTCTACTTTAAGATGGAAAAGAAATCATTTGAATCCAATACATGTAATTCAAGATATACATGTTTGAAGCTCTGAAACTCAGATTAACCTAACAGAGTGAGTTTTCAATCTTTGTATGGCCATAGGTAATTTTACAAGTCATGAAATTTAACAAGTAACCTACCAAAACGAAGATTTCCAAGTTGACTTTCTAATGTAAGAAGAATCATTCGATTCCAACATGTATGGCTCAAGTTATTCAAGATTAAAGCAGACGAACTCAAACAACTCAACAGTAACTATGTCTCTGAAAAACCTTCGAAAATCGAGCAAAAAATATACCAAAAATCACAAAACTTCTATCATGCAACCAAATCACCTCACATAACCTACTTGAATCATTCATGAGCTCAAACAAAGAAAAATACCAAGGTAGGGTGCAAATCTCTTCTCTTTTCTTTCCTCTTCTTCTTCTTCTCCTTCTTCTTCTCCTTCTTCTTCTACCTCATCATCATCTTCTTCCCCTGCTCGAGCTCTCTCCTCTCTTCTCTCTTTTATTTCTTTTTTATTTTCATGCACGAGCAGCCAAAGTTGACCTCTCGACTCCTTCTCATGATTTCGTCTCTTTTTTTTATAAACTCTTCACGCAAATTTTATGCAAACATCCTGAGAGAATGATGAAATATTATAGACACCCAATTTCTATATAATAACTCACAAATTAGGGTCACGATGACACTATGTGTAACACCCCAGTGTTATACAACAGTACAGGAACTACCTAAATGCAGCTAAAAGAATCTAAATAATAGAATTAAATAAATAAAGCTAAACACTCAGACCTGTGTACAGCAAAAGTGGTTCGAAAAGATGCACCAGACTAGACTGCTCCCACTCCTGAGCACCTGAAACAAAAAGGGACAAGGAAAACATGCGTGAGTGACAGGAATGTCACCCAGTACGTGCCCCAAAACAGCGATAAAATCCACGAAAACAATTGCCAGAAAATCTCCAGAAAACTACCATCGCCAAAACCAACACATTCGATTAGAAAGACTTTGAAAACAATGCCATTTCAAACTTTCCTTTCCTTTCTTTCAAAACCTCATGCTCATTGATAAATCTTTATACTCAACACAGGAGAAGAAAATCATTTCATGTAGTTTCCTAGCTCAAAGCATCATTTAAAATCATTAACATAATTTCTTACAATTTAGGGCTAGGAACTAGTTCAACACACAAATCCACACTTTACCATTCCAAAAACTGGTCACATCACCCTAGCCACAGACGATCGACCTGGCCACAAGTAGCTGGTGAGGATTCCATGTCACCAAACTCACACTACAGTGCCGGGGTGAACCACCCCGCGTTGGAGTTCAACTGCCCCGACCGCAGCCTCAAAATGTACCTTCACTAATACAAGCACAGAGTGCATCCTCGGGACGCCCTGGTGCCTGAGCACCTGGGGACTCTAACCCCAGACCCGTCCAGCACCGGCACTAAGGGTAGTCCGGGTCTACCATACCCTGGGTCCTACAGTACCACCACAGTCTCGAGGCTCCTACACCGGGCCGCAAACTCGGCAACTACAACCAAGGACACGTCCCCGACATCTCTAGAGGTTTCACTACCTCGTCAGCAAGCCCTGGTCTCATTGTGGTTCCTACAATTCCATTAATCTTTTTAAAACCATATGCAATTTCTCTTTTCAAACATTTGTCAAAACCATTTTCCATTCATAAAACTCTTTATAAATCACACGCATTATGCATCACATTATCATCTATGGTTTTCAAACCCACACATTCATTCATGGTCATTACACCATGCAATCATCCCTCACATGGGTCCACATTATACACACAAATCATGTTTCATAACTCATGGAAAACATCATTAAAATCAACATACTTACATGCATTATCTCACAAGTAATTTCCATACATCTCATACATTTATCATGTATTTATCCATATTTATCAACATTTTTCCAAGCATTTTTTTCATTATTGCCCTGGGTCCTGATTCGACATACCGAATAGGGTCTCAGTCGACCGAAAACCCTTGATTCGGTGGACCGAAATCTTTCGGTATTCCGAATCTCTGTCAATTTTATTAGTCCCTTGCCAAAACAGTCGATTGAAATCGTCCGATCGTCCGAAATCCCCTCATTCGGTTGACTGATTCTCCTTCGGTCGTCCGAATCTGTGGCCCAAGGAACCACCTAGGAGCATTTCGACATACTGAACGATTGCAGAAAACCCTCCCAGCTACCATCGTCACTTCTCCCCAAGGTGGGAGTAAGGAGCGAACCCCTCAAAGTCACAACAAAAATTGCAAGTAAAACATGGGGTGTAGACCGTCAAGTCTACTCCAAAACCCTCAATCAAAACGTGAATCCATTAAGCATGCTATTCTATAGAAATTCATAAAAGCATAAAGCTCATACGAAAATCACTGTAGCATGCTTCACAACACTTAGCAAAATCTCACGAATCAACCACGAATTAGCATCAGATCACCACAAACACATGGTTCATCACCTTAACATTTCCCATATTTTTGCATGATTTTTACAACATTATTCATGATTTTATCCCTTAACCTAAACATATCTCAACTGATGGAAGGAAATGGAAGGAGGAACGCGTACCTGGCTTCGACGAGCCCTGCGTGTCCTCAAGCTCTGGCTGTGCACGGCACCAGCCTCCCCCCGCACTCGCGCGATCTCCTCCGGCGTGCGAACTTTCCTCAGCCTCCACACTCCCTTTCGGCCTCTCTCTGGTTTCTCTGCTCCTCCCCCACACTGCACGCCTCCCTTTAAAGCCACCGTCGCCTGCCATCCCCACGGATTCCGCCGATCTGTTGCCAGCCACCCTACCGTCAAAGGGACGGGACGAGCAGCCCTCCCCGCCACGCCTCGCGAGTAGGGGGAATGGGTCATGGGCACGGAGAAGATAAGGAAGGGAGGTCACGGGCATGGTTGGGCTCTTGACTAGGTCCAAGCTCAAGTCCAAGTGGGTTTCACCCCAAACACGTCCCAATTGCAGAGCAGACCCACAAGCCAAAGAAGTCACACCACAAGGGAGAAACCAGGGGCACAAAACACAGGGAGAGATCACAGCTAACAAACACAACCTAGATTAACCATTAATAAACCACACAAATAATTACAAGAAATTCCATGGTTTATATTAAATGGAAAACCAGGCACATATGTTACATCATATCCCCTTCAAAAGATTTTCGTCCCCGAAATTCACTGATCAAACAAATGGGGGTACTGAGACTGCATGTCCGCCTCTCGCTCCCAAGTAGCTTCCTCAACACCATGATGCTGCCATTGAACTAGCACAAGAGGAATCACCTTATTCCTGAGGGTTTGTTCCTTCATATCAAGGATCTGCACAGCATCCTCCACCATGGTCAAATCTTCTTGCAGCTCATTCGGCTGAACTAGAATCACTTGGGATGCAACCGCACTTCCTCAACATCGAGACGTGGAACACACTGTGCACGCTCGAGAACTCAGGAGGCAAGTCCAACTGGTAGGCAACTTTCCTGACTCTTCTGATTATCCTATAGGGTCCAATGTAGCGAGGGCTCAACTTTCTCCACCTCCCAAATCTGAATATGCCTTTCGTTGGTGACACCTTAAGGAAGATGAAGTCTCCAACCTCGAACTCCAAAGTTTTGTGCCTCCGATCAGCATAACTCTCTTGCCTACTCTGTGCAGCCACCAGTCTCTTCCTGATCAGGTTCACCTTCTCTGTATAATGCTGCACAATCTCTGGGCCCACAAGTTGCCTCTCGCCTACTTCATCCCAATAGGTAGGTGTTCTACAAGGTCTGCCATACAACACCTCATACGGCGCCAAACCTATGCTGGAATGGTAGCTGTTGTTGTAGGTGAACTCGATCAACGAAAGATGATCTTCCCAGCTCCCCCTAAAGTCCAAGGTGCAGGCCCTTAAAAAGTCTTCTAAGGCCTGGATAGTCCTCTCAGTCTGCCAGTCTGTCTGAGGATGGAAGGCCGTACTGAAATGAAAAATGGTGCCAAAAGCCTCTTGTAATGCTCCCTAGAATCTAGATGTGAACCTGGTGTCCCTATCAGATACAACAGACACCGGCACCCCATGTAGACGGACTATCTCAGCCACATACAACTCTGCCAACTGAGCTAATGGGAGATTCACCCTCATAGGTAAGAAATGTGCTGACTTTGTGAGACGATCCACGATCACCCAGATGGTGTCATTCTTCCTCCTGGTCTTAGGCAGTCCTGTCACAAAGTCCATGGATACATGCTCCCATTTCCACACCGGAATATCCAAAGGTTGCAACATTCCCCCAGGCTTCTGGTGTTCAATCTTCACCATTTGGCAGGTTGCACACTTCATCACATGCTCAGCAATCTCTCTCTTCATTCCAGGCCACCAAAAATTTCTCTTCAGGTCCCTGTACATCTTGGTGCTCCCGGGATGATTTGAATACTTAGATCGATGGGCTTCATCAAGTAGTCTCTGTTTCACATCCTCCACCTGAAGCACATACAAGCGCAGATCATACCTGAGTCCTCCATCTGCACCAACAGAGAAACGAGGCGCCTCTCTCGCCTCCTGCTTAGCCCAAATCTCCTGCACAAAGGGGTCCAGTTGCTGAGCAGCTACAATAGTTCCCAGTAACCTTGGGTGAATAGACATGTTTGCTACCTAAGCTCCAGTAGGTCCCTGAGACTGCCGCAACGGTCTACAACCAACCAAATCCTCTAGCATACGCCACTTTTTGATCATCAAACTGGACATCAAGTGAGTGTGCCTACTCAGGGCATCGACGACCACATTAGCCTTCCCGGGATGGTAGGATAGGCTAAAATCATAGCCCTTAAGGTATTCTACCCATCTTCTCTGCCTCAGATTCAAATCCTTCTGCGTGAAGATATACTTTAAACTCCGGTGGTCTGTGAATACCTCAAACTGCTCACCATATAGGTAATATCTCCAGATCTTCAGAGCAAACACTACAACAGCCATTTCCAAGTCATGAGTGGGGTAATTGCTTTCATGGTTCTTCAGCTGGCATGAGGCATACGCCACAACTCTTCCATGCTGCATCGGCACACATCCTAATCCTGTGCCACAAGCATCACAGTATACTGCCAAGCCCCCACTCCCCGAAGGTAGAGTTAAAACTGGAGATGTGACCAGTCGGGTCTTCAACTCATTGAAGCCCTCCTCGCATTGTCAGTTCCATATGAAAGGAACCTCCTTTTGTGTCAATCTGGTCAAGGGTGCTGTAATTTTGGAGAAATCCTGTATGAACCTTCTATAATATCCAGTCAAGCCTAAAAAGCTTCTAATCTCAGTCACGGTCTTGGGTCTGGCCCAACTACTAACTTCCTCAACCTTGGCTGGGTCCACTTTAATTCCCTCGCTTGAAATGATGTGGCCAAGGAATGTGACCTCTTCCAGCCAAAACACACACTTAGTGAACTTCGCATACAATTGGTGTTACCTCAAAGTCTCTAACACCATTCTCAAGTGTGTCTGGTGAGTCTACACATCAAAGGAATATACCAACACATCATCAACAAATACCACAACAAATTGGTCCAGGTAGGGTCTGAACACCCTATTCATCAGATCCATGAAAGCAGTTGGTGCATTCGTCAACCCAAATGGCACAACCAAAAAATCATAGTGGCCATACCGAGTACGAAAAGCTGTCTTCTGCACATCAGTTTCCCAGATCCGCAACTGGTGATACCCTGATCTCAAGTCAATCTTCGAGAAGACAGAAGCCCCCTGAAGCTGATCAAACAAATCATCAATCCTGGGCAGAGGGTATTTATTCTTGACTGTGATCTGGTTCAGCATCCGGTAATCGATACAGAGGTAGAGTGAACCATCCTTCTTCTTTACAAACAGCACCGGTGCACCGCAAGGTGACACACTCTGTTTGATAAATTCTCTGTCCAGCAACTCCTGAAGCTGATTCTTACGCTCCCTCAACTCTGTTGGCGCCATCCGGTAAGGAACATTAGAAATTGAGCTAGATCCTAGCACCAGGTCGATTTGGAACTCAACTTCTCGGTGCGGCAGCATCCCAGGCAAATCCTCAGGAAAAAACATTGAGATACTCCTGAACCACGGATATATCCTGCACCCTCAGAACTGGAGAAGAAGACATTGTCACACTCGCCAGATATCCCACACATCCCTTAGATAAATGGCAGTAAGCTTTCATTGCAGAAATTATCTTCTTCTGTTCTCCTGGCCTGGTTCCTTGCACCGCACACCATCCCTGGCCTTGACACTTGACCAGGACTCTCCTCTTGGCACAATCAATAATGGCTGAATGCTGCGCCAACCAGTCCATCTCCAAGATAATGTCATACTCCTGCATATCCATCATAATCAGACTGGCTCTAAAATCTTGGTCCCCTAACTTCACACTGACTGACCGCAAATATTTCCATGCTAAGCTGTGCTCCCCCAAGGGGGTCACCACATCCAGATGGAAGGCCAATCTGGCTGGTCGGTCCCCAACCTCTGCAGCAAAGGACTCAGAGATAAAAGAAAAGGAACTCCCCGAGTCAAACAAAACTCTAGCCATACGGTCAGCCACAAGAAAGGAACCTAGATAGCACATAATATCCATCAACAACAACACAATACAACAACAGAAACAACAACAACAAGCACGTAGGGAGAGTACCAGATATAGTAGTTCATAAAGGGAAAGGTTATAATTCAAACATGCCTCTAATCCTTACCCTCTACCACATCCGCTGATGGACCGACATCAGGAGCAGATATGGAGAACACTCGCCCTTTAGTTAGTTGACGGGGCGTGTCCCCAACTGGCCTTACAGGATTAGGACAATTTCACTGAATGTGCCTAGACTTTCCACAATTGTAGCAGACCATCATCTCAGGGTTTCGCTATCGATGATAACATTGTACTGCTACATGCCCTGGGCGCCCACAGATATAACAGGCTTTCTTCCTTTCTGGGCCACTACTCGAACCAGCTTGACTGTATCCAGCTCCTCCCCCAGCAACAGACTCGGCGCGCTCCTTCCTTTTCTTCCCAGAACTGCCTAAGCTCTGCCTCCTAGAAGTGAAAGATCGTGGAGCAAATGCCTTCCCCTTACCCTTGGGGTGATCTTCCAAGAACAACCTGCGGTCCTCCTTATAACGGGCCACCAACTCCACTGCTCTGGTCGAAGTGGGGTACTCGTAGCCTAAGACCCTCGATATGAGTGTTGGAGTCAGTCCTTCCACAAATCTCTTAGCTCTGTGCTGCTCAGTGTCAAATGCCTGCGAGAACTGCTCCAATCTGGTGAAGGCCGCCTCATATTCGGTTACGGTCATGCTACCCTGCTTCAGGTTTCTAAACTCCTTGTCCAGTCGATCCCGTTCATACACTGGAAAGTACTTCTTGTAGATGGCTTCTCGGAACTCCTCCCATGATATCATCAGCATATCAGCATTAGGGAACTTCATACGGCGGGTGGCTTTCCACCACTGGTCGGCATCTCCCTTACACTGAAAGGTAGCCAAACGGACCCACTTCTCAGCTGAACACTCCAAGCCCTCCAAGACCTTCTCAACCTCAAGCAGCTAGGCCTCACAATCCTCTGGCTTGCCCTTACCATCAAAAGTCGGTGGACTCAATCGACGGAGCTGCTTAAGCCAAGTGTCTACCTTGGTCCCATCTGTGTTGTTCTTGTCGAAAGTCTGAGCAAAACCCTGCATCATATGGCTCAACTCCTGCCGAATACCTCCCCAACCACTGTCCTGCTCCTCGCCAAAACTAGTTGCGGGAGTCCTGCCTCTACCCCGACCTATAAGCGGCATCTTGCTGCCACCACAAGCAAACAAACAAATCAAGTGCTATGATCCCATGTAGATCGAGCAGTCTAACTAAAGCCACAATGTCGGACACCCTAAGCTGGTGCACTTAGTGAACCTAATGCTCTGATACCACTCTGTAACACCCTAGTACTACACAACAGTACAGGAACCACCCAAATGCAACTAAATGAATCCAAATAACAGAATTAAATAAATAAAGCTAAACACCCAGACCTGTGTGCGACAAAAGTGGCTCGAAAAGATGCACCAGACTAGATTGCTCCCACTCCTGAGCACCTGAAACAAAAGGGGATAAGGAAAACACGCGTGAGTGACAAGAATGTCACCCAGTACGCGCCCCAAAACAGCGATAAAACCCGTGAAAACAATTGCTAGAAAATCTCCAGAAAACTACCATCGCCAAAACCAACACATTCAATTAGAAAGACTTTGAAAACAATGTCATTTCAAACTTTCCTTTCCTTTCTTTCAAAACCTCATGCTCATTGATAACTCTTTTACTCAACACAGGAGAAGCAAATCATTTCATCTAGTATCCTAGCCCAAAGCATCATTTAAAATCATTAACATAATTTCTCACAATTCAGGGCTAGGAACTAGTCCAACACACAAATCCACACTTTACCATTCCAAAAACTGGTCACATCACCCTGGCCACAAGCAGCTTGTGAGGATTCCATGTCACCACACCCACACTGCAGTGCCGCAGTGAACCACCCCGCGCTGGAGTTCAACTGCTCCGGTCGCACCCTCAAAATGTACCCTCACTGGTACAAGCACGGAGTGTGTCCTCAGGACGCCCTGGTGCCCGAGCACCTAGGGACTCTAACCCTAGACCCGTCCAGCACTGGCATTGAGGGTAGTCTGGGTCTACCATACCCCAGATCCTATAGTACCACTATAGTCGTGAGGCTCCTACCCCAGACTGCAAACTCGGCAACCACAACCAAAGACACGTCCCCGACATCTCTATAGGTTTCACTATCTCGTCGGCAAGCCCTGGTCTCATTGTGGTTCCTACAATTCCATTAATCTCTTTAAAATCATATGCAATTTCTCTTTTCAAACATTTGTCAAAACCATTTTCCATTCATAAAACTCTTTGTAAATAACATGCATTATGCATCACATTATCATCTATGGTTTTCAAACCCACACATTCATTCATGGTCATTACACCATGCAATCACCCCTCACATGGGTCCACATTATACACATAAATCATGTTTCATAACTCATGGAAAACATCATTAAAATCAACATACTTACATGCATTATCTCACAAGTCATTTCCATGCATCTCATACATTTATCATGTATTTATCCATATTTATCAACATTTTTCCAAGCATTTTTTTCATTATTGCCCTGGGTCTTGATTCGGCATACCGAATAGGGTCTCGGTCGACCGAAAATCCCTGATTCAGTAGACCGAAAACCCCTGATTCTGTCGATCGAAATCTTTCGGTATTCCGAATCCCTGTCAGTTTTATCAGTCCCCTGCCAAAACAGTCGACCAAAATCGTTCGGTCGTCCGAAATCCCCTGATTCGGTAGACCGATTCTCCTTTGGTAGTTCGAATCAGTGGCCCTAGTAACCCCCAGGGAGCATTTTGGCATAACAAACCCAGTTCGGCATACCGTTTTCTACAATTGTAGAAAACCCTATGAGCTACCGTCGTCACTTCTCCCCAAGGTGGGAGTAAGGAGCGGGCCCCTCGAAGTCACAACAAAAATTGCAAGTAAAACATGGGGTGTAGACCTTCAAGTCTACTCCAAAACCCCTCAATCAAAACGTGAATCCATTAAGCATGCTATTCTATTGAAATTCATAAAAGCATAAAGCTTATATGGAAATCACTGTAGCATGCTTCACAACACTTAGCAAAAATCTCACGAATCAACCACGAATTAGCATCAGATCACCACAAACACATGATTCATCACCTTCCCAACATTTCCCATATTTTTGCATGATTTTTACAACATTATTCATGGTTTTATCCCTTAACCTAAACATATCTCAACTGATGGAGGGAAACGGAAGGGGGAGCGCGTACCTAGCTTCGACGAGCCCTACGTGTCCTCAAGCTTCGGTTGTGCATGGCACCAGCCTCCCCCCATACTAGCGCGATCTCCTCCGGCGCGCGACCTCCCCTCAGCCTTCGCACTCCCTCTTGCCATCTCTATGGTTTCTCCACTCCTCCCCCACGCTGCACGCCTCCCTTTAAAGCCACTGTCGCCTGCCATCCCCACGGATTCGGCCGATCTGCTGCCAGCCACCCTACCGTCGAAGGGACGGGACGAGCAGCCCTCCCTGCCAGGCCTCGCGAGTAGGGGGAATGGGTCACGGGCGTGGAGAAGATAAGGAAGGGAGGTCATGGGCATGGTTGGGCTCTTGACTAGGTCCAAGCTCAAGTCCAAGTGGGTTTCACCCCAAACACGGTTCCCAATTGCATAGCAGACCCACAAGCCAAAGAAGTCACACCACAAGGGAGAAACCAGGGGCACAAAACACAGGGAGAGATGACAACCAACAAACACAACCTAGATTAACCATTAATAAACCACACAAATAGTTACAAGAAATTCCATGGTTTATATTAAATGGAGAACCAGGCACAGATGTTACACTATGGCTCTTAGCATTATTTCTATCTTCCGTTCTACATACCCTCGGGTCACCACACATCGAGTTTGATCATAGTCCAAAAAATAATGGAGAAGCCATTAATTATAATCCCACCAAACAACCTAATAGACTTAATCTTCACTTAAGATTATTTAAATCCACCAAATCAAAATACCAAATCGAGCAACTCACACCAATAACAACTTGATCATTAGTTAATTTATTATCAAGAATGATTAAGTGGAAAAATCAAGGTTCAAGATGTTACAATCTAGATTGTCCTTTCCATCTAACCATCAGTTTGAGAGTGGAAAGCAGTGCTGAAGTTGAACATTGTTCCAAATGCTTCCTACAACGCTCTACAAAATCTCGAGATGAACCGAGTATCTCTGTTAGATATGATTAACACTAGGACTCCGTGTAGCCAAACTATCTCTGCCACATACAGCTTGGCCAACTGCAGCATGGGAAGATTCACCCTTATAGGCAAGAAATATGCTAATTTTGTGAGCTGATGGACGATTACCCATACAGTATCATTTTTTCTTCTTGTCTTGGACAATCCTGTCACAAAATCCATCGACATGTGCTACCATTTTCTAATTGGAATATCCAGAGATTGTAGAGTTTCTTCAGGCTTCTGATACTCAATCATTACCATCTGGCAAATAGCACACCTTGCCACATACTCAACAATCTCTTTTTTCATCCTAGGCCACTAGAAATTTCTCTTGAGGTCCTTGTACATCTTGGTGCTTCCTAGGTGGATGGTGTATCTGGATCCATGGGCTTCCTCAAGCAGTCGTTGTTTGAGCTCTTCCATTTACTACACATACAGCCGCAGGTCATATCTGAGTCCTCCTTCTACACCAACTGAGAAATGAGGCGCTTCTCCTGCCTCCAATTTCTGCCATGTAACTTGCACAAATGGGTCTAACTACTGAGTTAATACAATAGCCTCCAAAAGTCTCAGATGAACAGATAATCTTGCCACCAGAGTCCTAGTAGATCCCTGAGATTGCCTCCATGGTTTGCACTCGACCAACTCTTGCAACAAATGCCATTCTTTGATCATTAGGCTGGCTATGGCATGTGTACGCCTACTCAGCACATTTGCGACCACATTAACCTTTCCTAGGTGGTATGATAAGCTAAAATCATAATTTTTTAGGTACTTCACCCATCTTCTCTGTCTTAGGTTCAGATCCTTCTACATGAAGATGTACTTCAAATTCCAATGATCTATGAATACTTCAAACTGTTCGCCCATATAAATAGTACCTCAATATCTTCAAGGCAAACATCACTATAGCCATCTCGAGATCGTGGGTGGGATAATTTTTCTCATGGTCCTTCAACTGGTGTGAGGCATACACCACCACCATTCCATATTGCATTAGGACACATCCCAACCCAGTTCCACAGTCATCACTGTAGACTGTGAAACTACCGCTTCTAGATGACAATGTTAACACTAGAACTGTGACCAGACAAGCTTTCAATTCATTGAAGCTCTCCTCACATTACCAATCCCATGCAAAGGGAACCACTTTTTGAGTTAGTCTGGTCATGGAGGCTGCAATCTTCAAAAAGTCCTTGATAAATCTCTGGTAATGTCTTGCCAAACCGAGGAAGTTTCTAATCTCTATCACATTTTCGGTCTGACGTAACTGTTAACAGCTTCTACCTTAGCTAGATCAACCTAAATACCTTCTTCGAAGATGATGTGACCAAGGAATGCCACCTCTTCTAGCCAAAACTGACACTTTGAGATTTTGCATAAAGCTGATGCTACCTCAATGTCTCCAACACGATCCTCAGGTACATCAAGTGGGTTGCTACATTCAGAGAATACACTAGTACGTCATCCACAAATAAGACAATGAACTAGTCCAGGTAAGGCCTAAAAACTCTATTCATCAGATCCATAAAAGCTACTAGTGCATTGGTCAACCCAAACGGCATAACCAACAACTTGTAATAGCCATATTAAGTATGGAAAGTCGTCTTGTGCACATCTATCTTCCAAATCCTAAGCAGATGGTACCCTGATCTCATGTCTATCTTGGAGAAACTGATGCTCCTTGCAACTAGTCGAATAGAGCATCCATCCTAGGTAACGGATACTTGTTCTTGATCGTGATTTGATTCAACATCCGATAGTCTATGCATAATCGAAGTGAACCGTCTTTTTTCTTGACGAACAGTACTGGTGCTCCCCAAGTGATACACTTGGACGGATGAATCCTTTATCCAGCATTTCTTACAGTTGAGTCCGGAGCTCTCTTAGTTCGGCAGGTACCATTCTGTTTGGCGCCTTCGAAATGGAACCTGATCCTGGCACCAAATCAATTAGAAATTCCATTTCCCTTCACGACGACATACTGGGCAATTCCTATGGGAAAACATTGGGGTATTCTTGAACAACTGGAATATTTGGTACCCCGAGAACTAACAAGGAGGATACTGTCACAAAAGCTAGGTAGCCCATACTGCTTGTTGCTAGATGACAGTAGGCCTTGACTGCTGAGATCACTTTCTTAGATTCTCCTAGTTTGACTCCTTGTATCAAGCACTATCCTTCGCCCGGACATTCTGCTAAACTTCTCTTTTTCGCACAGTCTATCATTGCTAAATATTGTGTAAGCCAGTCCATTCTCAATATGACATCATATTCCTTCATGTCTATCAAAATTAAACTGGCCTTGAATCCCTTATCTCCTAGCTGAACACCGATTGACCGCAAATACCTCCATGCTTGCTTTGGTGGATTCGAATAGCTCTTCTGGAAATTTCTAGTCTTCCTGTAATTGTAGCATACGACATCGTCCAGACTCTTCTGATGGACTTTACACTGCACTGCTACGTGCTCCATCTGACCACAGCGGTGACAAGGTCCTCTCCTTGAGCTAGTACTGCTTGAGTTAGTCTGGCTGTACTTGGCACTTGACTTTCCAACGACACTATGTCCTTCCTCAATAGCTGAATTAGACTGCTCTTTCCTCTTCTTCCCAAAGCTCTCAAAATTTTCAGAGCTCGAGGTTCTAGCAGAAGGCCATGGGTTGAACCTCTTCTCCTTTTCCTTGGGGTACTCCTCTAGGAATAGTCGGTGATCATCCTCATAGCGGGCCGCTAGTTCTACTACTTCAGCCAAAGTCTGACATTAGTAGCTAAGGACCCTTGACGTGAGCACTGGATGTAGCCCTTCCACGAACCTCTTTACTCGATGCTTCTCGGTTTCAAAAGTCTATGCAAACTATTCCAACCGATGGAATGTGGCTTCATACTCAGCTACAGACATATTCCCCTACTTTAGGTTTCTAAAGTCTCTATCTAGCTTGTCCTTCTCGTGCTTTGGGAAGAACCTTTCATAAAACACATCTCAGAAATCCTCCTAGGATATCATCAGCAGGTCAAAGTTGGGGAACTTCATCCGACGTGTGGCTCTCCACCACTGGTCAGTTTCTCCTTTTAGTTGAAATGTGGCCAACCGCACCTACTTCTCTATCGGGCATTCCATCCCTTTTAAGATCTTCTCGACCGCTAGTAGCCACACTTCACAATCCTCTAGCGTGCTGCAACCATCAAAAGCTGATTCGCTCAATCGGCAAAACTACGTGATTCAGCGGTCTCCCTTGGCTCCTTCATTGTTACCACCTCCTAGGGACTGGACCAACCCCCGTATCAAATCTCCTAGTTCATGGTGCATCTCTGTCTAAGCATTATCTTCTTCGAAGCTAGAACCAAAAGTTGATGCCCTCCCAGCCACTACCTCTACCAAGCGACATCTCTCTGCCACCAAGAAGAACACACAAAATAAGGTGCTAACTACATTACTCATATGGTCTAATGGAGCCACTAATCTGGACACCACTAAGTCAGTGCACTTAGTGAACTTAGGCTCAAATACCACTCTATCACACCTCGCAGAGCATGACGAAATAAGTACCAGTTCTACCCAACCATAATTAATTAAGAAAATCTAATTAATAATAAAAAGGAAACTATATCTAGCCACCCAGAACTTGTGTGCGGCTAGTAGCTCCAAAACATGTACATCGGGGCTAGACTACACTTACTAAGCTGCACCTAAAAACCAAACATTAAATAAAATGTGTGAGTGACCCCAAGTCACCCTGTATGTGTCCACCAAGAAAACAATAAAAAATCACAAGCAAATCAAAAATATTGATTCTTAAAAATCCAAACAGTAATTGTAAAAGTCTATTCAGAGGATTCTCCAGGCAATTTCTTTCAAATCATGTTTTTCTCAAACTTATACTCTTTCTGAAATCTTGTGCAGCTTAGAAATCATTTTATGCGTTCTAGAGAAACACATCCATAACTAGATTTCAGCCCAAACACATGGCCAAGCCAAACCCAAATCACAATACAAACACGACTGGAAATTAGCATAAATCACAAATCTTATCTCAGCTAGAATCAGGCTAAAACCATAAGCCAAATCTCAAAATTCGATTCTAGCTGAAAGCCATACACACAGCTCAAGTCAAAACCAGCAATGCTACCTTGGCCAAAGGTGACCCAGCTACAAGCAGTCGGAGAGGTAAAAACCCCAACTCTACTGTACTACCGCAATGAACCTCCCCATGTTGGGGGTATGACTGCCTTGGCCAATAAGGCTCATTATTATTACATTGATTTTCTCATAAGTACAAGGATGCATTCTCTAACACCCCAACTGGTGTCCAGACACCAGAGACTTCATTTGCAAGCCTAGCCAACACTGTCTCACAGGATAACCTCGTCTCAATCACTGGAGTCCCAAACCTCGACAGCCATGCATTTGGACTAGTTACCGATCTCATTGAGGCCGCATACTTCTATCAGTCACTGTCTTACAGCTATGTGGATTCAGAAAAAACATGGAAATTCTTTTTTAATCATGCAATTGTCTTTTCGAAACCATTTTCTAAACATTTTCCATTACAGGAATCTCTTCCAGGACTCTGAACTCAAAACACCAGGATTTCCTATTAAAAACCTCATATCAATTTCTTATATTTAAACCATTTAAAAATCCATTTTAAAAATTGCAAGAAAATGGTCCAGGGCCTAGTTCAACATACTGGTCTGTTTCGGTATGCCAAAATCTCCTAATCCAGCATACCAAACCAATTCGGTATGTCGATTCAGACGATTTCTAAATACTGAAATCTTCCCTATAACCGTCATTTGTTAGAATTGAGACCATGAAAGGGCCCACTTCTGGTGCACCACAAATCGTACAAAAATCCTCAAAGAAAGCATTCCAAGTCTACTTTCATTTGGGACAAATTTCATTAAAATCCATTATGTGTAGACCGATATATCAAAATCAAAAGGCCAAGAGCACATTTCAAAATTACTGTAGCTCAAACATGATTTTCATACAAAAAATCTTTCAAAAATCATTGATAAATCACGAAAAATTGATGGATTTGCTAAACATTCTCAAATTTAACTACATCATCCATTCCATGATTTTAAACTAAAAATTGCATCATTTATTCATGATTTAAGTATAAACAGAAAAGGAAAATTAGAGGGGGACGCGTACCTGATTGAGGTTTTCGACAAACCCTCACCCTCTCTGGCATGCTCACCTCCTCCTCTGGGCTTGCACAGTCTCCAACAAACTCTCCTCCCCCAGCAGCCGTCAGTCCCTCCTCTCGGCCCTTAGCCCTCTTTCCTCTTTTCTTTCTCTTGTTTTCCTCCATGCTCACTCTCTTCCTCTTTTCCCCGATCTGTCGCTTCGACACCATCTCCTCCATCCCTTTATGGCTACCATTCCCTTATCATCATTTGCCACCAACATTCATAGAAAATCTCGACGAATCGGCGAGTCGGTGTGGCGTAAGGCTGCAGGCATGGGGAGAACACGATGGTGGCGGTGCAGCCTATGTGGTACTGTGCTGAGTTGACTCAACTCCTGTTCTCATCCCACACACATGCATAGGTAGCAAAATGCCAAGATACCACACAATGAGGAAACTTCAAAGATGATATTGATATAAAAGAAGGATTACCACATAGATCAACATTAATCCTCAATTATCCAAACTACAACAAATAATAATACATTATTCTAGCTAATCAGTCTATTGATCTATAAAGCCAAAATATGGTCGGACCAAACTAGGCACAGATGCTACACTTCTTGAACATGTAAATTCAAAATGTGTGCATAACATATAACAATAAACAATTGTTCATATGCAACAAGATTACTAACAGGAAGCTTCTCTAAAACTTCTCTAACAAAGGCATCATTTATGGAACAATTATCTAGAACAATAGACAATAATTTTTTATCAATGTTTTATTTTTACAATTTCTCCACAATGGCCTTTGAAAGTGTATCTGCAGTATGAGAGCATCAATTACAGAAAAAAATAATTAGAATTATCTTCTACAATTTCCAGTTATCATCAATGTAGTGTGTTGTCAAAGCAAAGTAGTCCTTGTTTTGATTTATCAGTGGTTAGGCTAAAACGATAATTAAGTGTATCCAAAATATTATATAATTTCAACTTCTCTTTTTCATATATAATCATGCAATCCTTTTTTATTGTGGTATGTGAAACTATGTGAAACCATATTAAAAAATGATTGAAGATTTCTAATGAATTTCCAAAATCCAACATGATCAACAAAAGCAAAAGGATACTTGTAGACAGCCCGACTTTGAGGTAACGCATTGATAAGGCTCCAATTGTTGCTTTGGATGTGGCTGACCCTTGGACCAACCCTAAACCCGTAGCAAGCCTGCAGCCCGATTAGAAAACCAGACCAGTAGGGGAGAGCACTTAGCTAGCACACCTACCTAGCACACTTAGCTAGCACACTTCCCTAGCACACCTAGCTAGCACACTTAGCTAGCACACTTAGCTAGCACACTTAGCTAGCGCACCTCCCTAGCACACATAAGTGGCGCACCAACCTGGCGCACAGCCACTTCACAGGCTACGGCTGCTGGCTTTCCACCTCCCATAGCTGTTACCTTTAGCAGCGAATATGCCATGGAATCTTCCAGGCTTTTCGTCTGCAAGGCTCTCCCCATTCCCATGAGTTACCCTTGAGAGTTTCCTATAAAAGGACCCCCATCGGTAGCCATAGAAGGGGATGAAAAATCCTGAGAGGTTAGAATCCTGAGTAGAAATCCTGAATTCAGCCATTTTCTGCTCTAAAGTTAGCATCTTGCACGATTCTCTCCTTCCTTCCAGCGACTTATTTTCGTTCTCTGGAGCACTTCTTTGCATCCTAAAGCTTCCTGAGTCCATCCAAAGCAACGAGGATTCCTTTCTCTTTGATATTTCAAGAAGGAAACATCTTGAGAGGTAGGCTTTCTACCTCCTCTTTATCTTTTAAATATCACTTCAGAACTTGATAAAACATGCTTTGAAACCTTATATGTGATATGTTTTATTCCAGGTTTACGAAGTTTTTATGATAACATGCTTGCACTCTATGCAAATAATCTCCATGCTAATCTATGTTTATATTTCTAGCATGAAATATGCATGAGCTGTTGTTTTACTGTTTCCTTGCACATAGTATTTTGCCATGCACCATATATGTCCTTGCACGTAGAAGCATGCTTATGATCATCATTTACATATGTTTTGATTCGCATTATCCAGATCATGTTTGTTCTTAAGTACTTCGCATGTTTTCATGCATGAACCCATCAACTTGTTTTGGTTTCAAATGCTTTATTTACATGGTGAT
>JAMKQA010027786.1:0-15759 GCA_024699735.1 Posidonia australis
AAATTTTTTTTGCGAGGACATTACGAGGACTTTGTGAGGAAATTACGACTAATAGCGAGGACATAACGAAGACTTTTGTCCTCGCAATGTCCTCGCAAACGCCATTAGCGAGGAAATTGCGAGGACATTGGGAGGACTTAGCGAGGACATTTGTCCTCGCGATTTCCTGTTTTTCTAGTAGTGTGCTTATTCTAATTTATCTTAAAGTTTTAAATCAAAATTTAAAAATTTTTAATTATTTTTATGGATTACTATAAATTTACTGTATTTCCATCAACAATTTCACCATGTCTAATATGTTTTTTATTTTTTGTTGAACCAAAATCTGACACAAAATCAACATTTAGAACCTTATTATTAACATTAGATTTCATTAAAATTAAAACAAATGATAGACAATTCCAATTCTATGCAACAAATGTCCCAACCATCTACAAATAGAATGAGCTAAAAATATATATCAATGACTTAGAGATGAGTAATTCACCTAAATACACACCAAATCACAAAGACAACCTGTATGTATAAGCAGGAGATCATATCACGAATAAAATAAAATACCAAAATAAGAAATCACTAGATTTGCACCAACACTTCTTTTCTTATTGTGGACTTATCATTTGTTAAGGTCATAAACACAGTGTACTTTATAATTCTAACAAGAAGTATTCTAATTGTAGTAGCTCATGTTTGTCCATTATGGATGTTGTATTGAAGTCTAATAGTTTTTTAGTGTAGAGAATTTTGGAACTTTGAATTGTGAATGTAAATTTGATTTGGCACACTCATTTAATTTTAAATATGTGAGATATTTATGAATATATATATTATCTTAGGGGATTGCATGTAATTCTCTTATACTTTGATGTTATAGTGGTAAACATATTTGCCAATATTGTTGAATCTATAAGAATAAATGCCTACAATTACTACCAGAGCATTTAGCGACACCATATTATGGGAAAAGTATAAGATCGTTCTATAGAACTTTAGCGACAAATTTAATACTATACCAACAAATTTGAAATGCCGCTAATTGTATATTATACTGTAGTGCATTCACATACTGCTAAGAGACTCTTACTGAGAGCTTCTATAAAATTTGTTCATGATTTCTCTTTAAAATGGCTGGTAAGGATCTAAATAGATAGACAAACAAAACCTCAATAAAATTTCAAACTATCCCTCTAGTATTTGGCAAGTGAATATTTTTGTTCTTACTTTAAAACTATCTTGGATCTAATTCTGTGATTGAGACCTCATTGCATGTATATGGCACTATATTGATCCCAATTTGATGTCGTAATTCTTCCCCGTTCACAGGGTCGTTTCCAGTTCCACCAAATCGAAAGAGAAAAGCAGGTCATGATGGGGCATAGACAGAAAGAGAGTAGTCAGTGGTGGAGTCTGGATTTTCGATGACATGGAGTACTATATAAAATATAGTTATATCATAATTACTACCATTACTAGATAACTCATCATTCGAAACT
Organism: Posidonia australis; assembly: GCA_024699735.1. Lineage (NCBI taxonomy): Eukaryota > Viridiplantae > Streptophyta > Magnoliopsida > Alismatales > Posidoniaceae > Posidonia > Posidonia australis. The sequence continues at coordinate 1,494 of JAMKQA010027786.1, forward strand.
TGTGTCAAAGGTCTTTTTTCTTATCAAAAGTTCTCCATAACATTTTTCTCCAAAATTTTGAAATGAAAATTAAAAGAAAGAATTGAATGCTAATTGTTAAAAATCGACTGGTCACTTGATTAATCAAACAAAAATTATCTAACTAGAGAAAGTAAGGACGCAACCTTACAAGTGATGAATGGACAGACAAGGGGTCGTGAGTAGTTAGTAGAGCTGTAGCCTGTAGAGGATGGTCTGTTCCTTATGGTCTTGCTTCCAAAGGAAATGTTTCTATATAAAACTGTCTAAACACAAAATACTCACATCTTAATTAAATTGGAAAAATAGATACAATAATTATGTCAGAAAGTAGAGAACTGAATTAGTAAAATATACACAACCCATGACTTGAAAAAATATAACAACTTAATCTCATTTTGCTAATCTTTTGTGAACACATCGTGTATTCATGTGATTTTGTAAGGTCCTAAACAAGTAAACTACCACGCTCCTTAATTTGAGCACCTCATCACTGTGAAAAAAATATAACTTCTATTGTTATCTAAAACTTGCAGCAGAGGACAGGATGACCCATCATCTCAGTTTCTTTTCAAAAGAAAAAGAAAAAAAATCTAGTCATTTGAGATGCAAACGCACATAGAGGAGAATGGACGACACACACAGGAGAGAGGCGGCACACAGAGGAGACATGGACGCTCTGACCTCTAGTGGCTCTACGGCTAGGCGGTTTGGCCTCCGATGCACAGCAGTGGACTGCAGTCGAGTGGCAGCACACAGAGGACAGCCACGGCACACAGAGGAGATGCAGACGCTCCGACCTCCAACGGCTCCGTGGCTTTGACACAAAGGAGAGGTCGAGAAGACTGCATGTGGGTGTCTTATTCTTCTTCCTTTCTTCCATCAAATTCCAATTAGATCCTTCGAAGTTTGCAAAGTGAGGCCATCTAGCATGAGAACCACTGGTAGCATCGTGGGCCTGTCAGCGAAAGCATCTTGCACACATAGCAAACCAATTTGGATGCATCTTAGACCTTTCAAGCTGGGAATACTTCAGGCCTAGAGAAGGATCCACAACATCAAACGTAGTTCCATTTGATCAATGTTCCCATACCTAGTAAGACCACTTATTTATCTTAATCTCCCTAACAAATAAGTACAGAAATCATTACCAGTAAATGTATGTACCTTCTTAGAAGCTATTGTTCTAGACTATACATAGATAGTGTTTGCTTATGGGAGCTCAGTAGTTCTCAAAAGTGGGAATCTGATACTGTAGCCAATTCCCTTGGTCTCATCAACAATACTTAGCTCCAACCTTCTTCTTCTTCGTGAGAGTTGAGAGCTATGTTAGCCAATAAGCAGCTCTTGTAGTCTCTTGATGTTGGAAATCTTCGTTTTTACTTCCGATGGGATTGATTTGCACAATGCTTGATCCACAATGGTGGTGGTTCGTCAGAATCCTTTCCCACGATGGTGGTAGCAGCACTTGGCCTTATGATGGCAGCAACAACTCTCGACATCACGAATGGCAGTAGTAGCTCTCAGCCACGACAGCCTCATGATGGTGATAATAAGTCTCAGCCTCATAATGGTAGTGGTAAGTCTCGACCTCACGATGGCAGTAACAACGAAGCCTTTCCCCAGATCGCATGGGGGGTGGTGAATAGTATTGGGGCTTGGAGATCCCATGGGAGGTGGAAATTGGTAACCTATTTTTTGGAAATTTTAATTTCAAATTGTAATCTCTGTAAATTTATTTTTGTAACTATATACATTTTAATGAATTTATTCTGGATTGATATTATTGTCTCAAAGTTCGTTTTGTGCAATTGGTGGTTTTTTGGACTTGGATTTCATAGGTCGGCTGTTGTTTGTGTAGTTCCTGTACTAATTGTCACGTGGTTGGTATCGTGTGTATGGCACTGTAATTGTAGACTCATGTGTGTGAGCCAGTTGATGAGGCGAGTGGTTGGACTGATGCTGTGTTCGGTGTGGCTGGCAATTGAGGGTGTTGGTGCGCATGCGTCGTTGTTTGGTGTCAAGCACGCATTCACCTTCCTTTTCTGTGTGGCTTTTTAAGTCGAGATCATTGCCATGCATGACTCCACCCTTCTCCTCCTTCTCGTGTGTCTCTTCTTCTTTCCCGAGCACATCACTCCTCCCTCCTCCACTCCATTGCCACTCTCCATCCACTCACTGTCTCTCCCACTCGCTCACTCTCCCCCTCTGTTTCTCTCACACTCTCTTTCTCCCTCCCCCAATTACTCCTCTATTTCCCTCCTCCGTTTGGTGTGCCCAAGAGCAAGAGGAGCGTGCGACGATGTGTGGTGATGCGGCAGAGCTTCAGAAGGTTCCATGTGGTCGTGTGAGGCTTGGGAGGAGCTCGTGGTTGCCGTTGGTGCAGAGGATTGGTCTGCGTGGGCGTTGGGTTGCCGGAGGTTGCGTTTTAAGGTACGTACCTCATCTCTTGTAATAGAAAGCATGAAAATGGTAAAAATGCCTAGGATGCATGTAATCTAGGCTAAATTTAATATTTTGAAATTTTTGTGAATTTATGGTGACATTTATGGTATTAAATGTGGTTGGTTTGGTTTTGAGTTTTTCTACATTCCTGGTTTTGTGATTTTATTCTAAGAGCTATGCTTGATGGATTCCCATATTTTTTGTGTGGATGTGGTGTAGACCCGAGAGTTTACAACATATATTTTATGTGGATTTTATTGTGATTGTTTTATAAGTCCGTTCCTCACTCCCATTTGGGAGAAGAGTCGAACAAAAGTTTGGGGTTGTTTTCAAGTTACACAGAAAATAGCATATGAAACCATTCTAGTATACCATTTTTCTGTCAGTTTTGGTCCTTTTGACTCTAATTTAGTCGATTGAATTTCTTCGGTTTGCCATTTTATACCTTGAGTCTTGATCGTGCCCCTGTTTGGTCGACCAATCTTGTTCGGTCTACCAAACCAAGGATTTTCGGGTGCTTGATTTGGATTTCGGTCGACCATTCTGATGCCCTGAGTCCAATTCGATTTGTCGTTTCTAAACAGTGTGTTGAATCAGACTCCAGTTGGTTTTATAAAAAAAGTTTCTGAAGATTTTCCAAATTGATTTGTTTTACTCATTTGAGATGGGATTGTGTACCATTAGTGGTAGTCTTGTGGGACAAATGATGCATCGGTTTTGCAGAGATTTTGGATTAATTTCCAAAGATATAAAATGATTTTGAAAATAATTTTTAAGGAATGTGATAGCCCGCTTTAGAAATGGTTTTTCTTGGTTTTTCTGTGTGCAGGTTGAGATACCGTGGGACCGTATTGTTAAGATCGAGGAATGTGATGACATTCTTGGGTGGTCGGGTGTGTCTCTCTGGTTGAGAAGGAACTCCCTCCTGAGCACTGTGTGTAGGAATCCGTAAGGATGTGTATCCTGTGGTGGCTAGCACAGATGGGACACATGCCTCATAGTTGGTAGAGTCTTGAGAGACAGGAGTACTACCTTCTCAAGAGAAGTTGGCATTGTGAGGGTTCTCCAAGTGAGAGAATTGCGGGACGGAGTAGCTCCTCACAGGGTCACGCACCGTGGCAGTGCAATGTACTTGGTAACTGCTAGTTGCTAGAGTTGGCTGTCTAGTGCCGGACGTCACGGCTCACTATATGTGGTTTTGACCATTAAGGGTCTCGCATGTGAATTTTGGCTAGTAGAGCCTCCGTCGATTGGTTTGGTTAGTGTGGGCTGCGTTTTTTTTTTTTTGTAATTTGGGCGTAATAAGGCCTTGTTTCGTGATTTTCAACCTGTTGGCTTAAGTTGCTGGTTTTTGGTAGATTTGAAGAAAATGATTGTAAAATAGTTTTTAAAGGAAAATTGTTATAGTTTTGTTTTTCGTCGTTTTTGTTTGATGCGTGCTGGATAACTTCTGTTACTCATATTGTTTCTTCGTGGTTTTTAAGTTGCAAGTGCAGACGAACGTGTGTTGCCATTTAATACACATAATCCGAAGTCTCGTAGTAGCATATGTAGATTCCTGATTGTCAGATATTACTGTTTATTTTTTAATTTTTTGTAATTTAATTTATTTAAATTTAGTGCAAACAAATGCACCCACAGTTCATAATTTTTATGTCTTATCTAGAAGTGCTCGTAAGAAGCTCGAATTAATATTTTAAAGTGTACAAGGTACTTGTTGAACATCTTTTTCTCAACAATTTCTAAAATAATCACAGCTGTCCAACAAGATCTACATTGACAATGCCAGAAGACCCTTAATAGAGATGGATTTCTCGGTTTTAATTGAAAGTGGATCATTTGGTTGGCCTGATTGCTGCATAGTTTAGTTATCTCTACTTGATAGGAATGGATTACAGAGTTAAGTACTTTACTTAGCTTAGAAGATTAGTTGAGCCCTCGTAGGAGAAATTGCTCTTGTGTCACCATCTCAGGAACTAAAACTCCAAAACTGAATACTTCGAAGTTGTCCGAAAAATGGCCCCACATTACGTATTCCGATGACATGTAGCCACTGAAATTACTGCAACAATTCATTTTCATACACAAATCAGATACATGTTATAAGAGCTTAAATTTTGATAGTATCTACAAAAAATATATTGAAACAATTCATTTTCATACACAAATCAGATACATGTTATAAGAGCTTAAATTACTGCAACAATTCATTTTCATACACAAATCAGATGCATGTTATAAGAGCTTAAATTTTGATAGTATCTACTAAAAATTTATTGAAACCTACAATGTTCCTGCAATTATAGTGGTGCTAGCTTGAGTCTGATCGACCCCAAAAAGTCTTGTTAATCCAAAATCCAAAATTTTGGTATTCATGTCTGAATCTAAAGAAACGTTGTTTGCTTTCAAGTCTCAATGTGTGATCTTGATTTGTGACTCTCATGAAGATCAAGCATTCCAATGACTATTCCTCCTATAATCTTATACCTTTTTTTCCCTAATATGGCCGCTCTTTCATTGTGGAGTCTACACAATGAAAACAAAACAACATTTTTATAAATGGTAATCAACTACCATGGTGTAGTTGATCAAAGAGAATGAAACTCACACCTCCTTCTCAGGTTCTGATGGATCGTAAGGAGAAAAAAATATAAAAAACTACCAATTTCAAAAAAAAAAAAAAGTTTAAGAACCACAACTTATGGATGGGAGTGAAGCTTTTTAGTCTACAGCCACTTAGTCTAATGTAATATATATCAATTACCGTTTACAAAAAAAAAACATTTTTATAAGTGGTGTCTACATTGGAATAATTATGGGTATGATTTTGTTTTTGGCCATATAAACTATGCACAAAAAAAATAAATTAATATGTGGCCATTGGTCATTAATCATGACTTATAGACATAATTAGCAAACTCTTACAGTTTGGAAACTAATTCATTTACGCATGAAATAAGGAGAAAAAAAATGGCACTGAAGATGACGCTTTTACCCATGATTCCTTTGACAAGAATAAGAATATATTCTTCCAAATTAACTATATTTTACAGAAAATAAATATAGCAAAATTGCCACAAACTTGTCATAAGTGAGACCAAGAATTATACCTAAAAGCCTGACGAGATTTCTTTGCTGTGGCTTGGCAAGCAACACAACCTCATTCCACGTTTCCTGGACCCCTGTTTTGAATCTGTTGAAAGCCTCTGTACCGCTATTTCTCTCCCTACAATTTATCACCTTGCGTTAATACAAATGGCATGTGAACAAGCTGCACCAAAACCACTTTCACCAAGTCTATTTCACTCAGAGAAGTTGTTGGTTGCAATTCTAATCGTTGGGAAATCAAATTATATATATATATATATATATGTCAATTTTCTGATAGAACCTGATATTAAATTGCATAAGTAGAGTCCTCAATTTAGGCTGTTTGTTTTCTATTTGATGGATTTGGTTGTTTCTATTTTATTAATTATTTTATTTATTTTTCAGATTAAATTTTGATTCTATCTCATATTGTTAGCAGACGTGGGTAAATTATTGGTAGTTTACTTTTTTGAAAGACAACTTGATTTAACATTCCTTAATTTTTGTGTGTAGTTATGGAAGTTTATAAACCATCTTGAATTTTAATTTTAATTAAATATATCTTCATCACTAGCAGTTGTTATTCTCGTATTCAGGTTTGGAAACGTTGCCGATGGAAGACGTTATCGGTTGTTAGTCTCGATGATAACCATCGACGGTCTCGATAGTGGTAAGTTTTCCACTTTTTTCGTGAACTTATATCTTGAAACAAATTCCATTATGAAATCTTACGTATGTCAACGTTGTTTGTGCGTTTGATCTTGTAGGGTTATATGAAACAATAGTTTATTCTTTAAGTTGCATAGTCAGAAATTAGGTTGTGTGTGTAAAAATTATATGCTTTAATGTTATATATGTTGTCCTCTTGTATTTGGTTTTTTTGGTGGTACATGTAATTGTTTTTGTGAAGTTGTTTGGGTATCAGAAAGGACTTGAGTTATAAATGTGTTTATAAACATTGAAGCATGAGTTCCATAATATTTGTAATTTCTATTAGTACTGATCATGGGACTATTTAGTCTATAAGGGAGGTTGCATCATTAAGTTACTACTATTTTGTAAGTACTGGTTTTTTAAACTATGCATGCACTAGTATTTACTTTTTTGTTAGTAATTACTATTTTATAATTTATGGATGTTTTAACTGATGCATGTGTCCATTATTACTATTTTCTAATTATGTATTTTTTTAAATTACAGATTTCGTAATCAAGTTTCATATGAAAATTTGAATATCAATTTTGTGACTATTATTTTCTAATTAACTATTTTTTAAACTACGAATTTTTAGAAATATGCATATCAAGTGTCAAATTTCAAAGATCAATACTGATTGTTTTAGTGGTTACTGTTGTTTAAGTTGATATTATAGTTTCGTTTTTTAGCAAGTAAGATTGCAGTAGATGTTTTTCTACTCCTTTTTAATCTTAAAAATAATTTAAAAAGAAAAAAATAATTTGTTGTTATTTATTATATTTATTTCCTAAGATGGATAATAAAGGAAAAAATATAGTTGTAGTTGATAAATGTCTAGTTAGTAGTGAAAGTTTACCTGATAATACTGTTGATACTTATCAAAATGGTAACAAATCTTATATTGGTCAAACATTTGATGATTTGAAAGATGTGAAGTAATTTTATTTATCTTATGGTGACTGAGTTGGTTTCTCTGTGCATTCTCATGTCATTAAAATTCATTTAAATAAGAATACTAAGTAGAGAATTTGTACTCTTTATTTACATGTTCTAAGAGGGATTCTACAAGAATGTTGACGATGGTAATAATGATGAAATTGTTGTTAAGTGTAAGAAGAAAGTTGCTCTTACGAGAGTTGGCTGTCAAACGAAGTTAAAAGTTCGATTGGATATAAATTATGAAAAGTAGATAGTAGTTGAATTTGTTAAGGAACATAATCACCAACTCGTATGTCCTTCGAAGTTACATTATTTGCTTATAAGTAGGTCTATTTCTGTTGTTTTTTTTTTTGTTAACGGTTTAGAGATTTATCATTTCATCGGCATTAAAAGCCGAGTAAGAAACAGAGTCATTGTAAAATTATTACAGAGCCTCAAGCATAATAGACCTCAAAAAGTATCGAAAATATCATCAATGGTACAGCCAAACAGAATCTAACACAAAATTTCTTAAGTCATAATACCAATGTCACTCTTCCAGATTCTCCAAGATATTCTGAGAATCCTCTCCAGATGGTACTCTTGAAGAAGAAGGGATGGAAGGGGGAATGGAAGGCTCCACAAGTTGTGAAGCCATAGTAGGAAAAAATTGCAACATTTCCTCCTCCTCAAAACTTGAAACAGTTCCCAAGTAAATCCCCGAAGCAGAATCCCCGAATCGCGGGAATTGCGAGATTAATGCTAACCACCGTATTAACCCCGAGAAGACTCTGTCGGAATCTGGAAACACACCGCTCTACCGACGACCGGTGAGCGAGCACCAATAAGCACCGACCGGCGATTTGCTCAACGGAGCAAAAACAGGGCTTACAATCATATCAGAGGAAGGGGGATAAGGGTATCCGAAGGGATATTAAACTCCCTGCAGATGGCAGGATTAAACTCTTCCAGAGTTAAGGACGGCCTGAGAAGATACCCAACCCTACTGGGCACCGACGAAATAGGGCATCTCCCGTTACTGGTGTAAAAAGACAAGGCAAAGCTAGATCAAACAGATATGCATCGCGATCTACCTTCTCTTTTTCCGTCGGCAGTGGTTACCAGGTCTTAGACGTCGTAGCAACCAGGATGGTCAGCCAGCAGCCGGAGTCCGGAGGTTGGAACTAGACTGTTGTCCCGATCCACAACCTGCAGGTTCCTGAAGTAGGACGCCTTTCCGAAACCCTCCCTTGGTCTATTTCTGTTGTCAAACGATTGAAATCAGAAGAATTACAAATTGTTAGTCTTTGAACATTTCAGGAAATAAATGTTCTAAGCCAATAATTTGATGGGTACAATAAAATGAGATGTAGAGAAAGTGATATTCGTAGCTTCTAGGGGGATTTTAGAGAAAAAATAAAGGATTATGATGCTCAATTTGTCATAGATCATTTTCAACTACAAAAGGATATTCATGATAGATTTTTTTATGCAATAGAGAAAGATGATCATGGACGTTTGAAGTATTGTTTCTAGTCTAATTCAATAACTAAGTAGGATTTTGAGATATTTAGTAATACAGTTACATTCAATATTGTGTATCGAATTAATTCGTATTCTTTGATATTTACTATTTTTTGTGGTGTAAATCATCATTGCAAAACTACAAGTTTTGGTTGTGCACTGATATTAGATTAATCTCAATCAACATTTGAGTGAGTTTTTGCTAAATTAATTGAATATATGGATTGAACACTTCTAACAATTATTACAAATCAAGATCTGATAATGAATGCAGCAATTATTTAAATTTTACTATGTACTGTGCATAGGTTCTATGCATGGCATATTATGCATAAAATTTCTGATAAGTTTGGTGCCATTGCAATAAAATTTGATGTCATTTTTAAATTCAATTTCATAGTTTATGATTTAGAATTTGTTGAGGAATTTGTGGAAAGATGGAACGCATGGATTGAAAAGAATAATATGATCAAGAATAAGTGATTGACATCAATTTTTAGCATTAAAGAAAATGGATATGAGCTTATATGACTAACTCATTCTTTACTGGCATGACAACGACGCAAAGATGTGAAAATTTGAATGCTTTCATTCAAAGTATAGTATCACATCATATCTATTTACTAGAGTTTGTGAGTCGTTATGAGGATTGTTTAAAGAAGTAACGTGAAACAAAGAATATTTGTGATTTTGAGTCGAAGCACAAAAATGTAAAGTTGTATAGTGGTATTCCAATGGAGAAACAAATTCACACTTTGTATACAAGAAGAATGTTCAATTGTTTCCAGGAAGAATTGAATCATAACTTTACATATAATGTAAATCCTTCTCATGTAAATGACCCACATGTCGAGGTAAAATTTCAAGTATTTTTTACATATTATGCACGTACATTTTGGTAATACGTTACTGAATTTCATTTTATAGCAATTACATTTATAGGGAAAGGATACATTTATAGTATCGAGGAAGGGTGACGACAACAATTGCAAACTTGTTATTTTTAATTTAGACAGGACTAAGTCAAAATATAGTTGTTGTATGTTCGAATTCAAAGGCTACCCATGTAGACATTTGATTGCCTTCCTAATATATTTCAAAATTAATCTCTTACCTGAGCTTATTTTGAAGAGGTGATTTCATTCCATTAAGGATAGTATAAAATTAGACATATACTTAAATAATAATTGTTTGAGTAAAGATTCTCAATACATGGAGGCCATAGAGTTGGAGAAATAAGTTGCTAGCCATGTTATTCGTCGTGAAAAGTTTTATAAGTATGCAAAGAAACACATGAAGTTGATGATAGAGGAGATGGATAAAATGTAAATTTTTGTAATTATTGAAGTGAATAATTTGGGACATATTGATCATGGCAAGATATCTAAATGTTGTTCAATTACTTGATTATTCTCTGATGACATTAGGTCTATTGGGGAGTTAACTATTCTACCTCCTTTACATGTCAAAACCAAAGGAAGTGGTAGAAGTGATAAGTTAAAGGGTGATGGTGCGCTACTCATTCAATCGGATCAAGAGAAGCATGCAAATGGAAGGCAATGCAAGCATATGGGAAACAGAATGTTAACCATGATTCTAGAAGTTGCCCAGACAAGAACATAAATTTGTCAAATATTGCATTAAGGTATTTTAATGAATATTCGTATCTACCGTATTTATTTTGAATCAATTCACTTTTTTAACACTTATTTGTTTTATCATGTTATACAATGTTGGTGATGAAAAACAAGGTTGTCCTGTCAACTTTGTTGAATTTCTCAAATCATACTCGTAGACTTTGCTTGAAACCATAAATAATCTTCCTCAGTAAGTACACATGATTCTCTTCTTGAGTAACATACCCCAGAGTTTGCTTAAACACCTAATCAGATAAATTACCATAAAAGCATTCTTGATATCAAGCTAGCAAAGCTTCGATGACTGATTTGTAACAATAGACAACATAACCTATATAAAGTTTAGGCAAGTTATTAGTGAGGTTGTCTTTGCATAGTGGATCCCATTTGTCTGTGTAAATTTATAAGCAACTAAACGAGCCTTGTGTCTATCAACAAATCCATCAAGCTTGTGTTTGACAGTGAAGGCCCATCTATAAGTGACTATGTTGGTTTTTATAAGATAGTTAATCAAGTCTCAAATACCATGAGACGCCAAAGTTTTTATTTCTTCATCTATAGTTGCCTTCCAATGATAAATGAGAAGTGTTTCTTGGTAGTTCTTAAGAATAGACTCAGAAGAAATAGACAATGTAAAGCTATAAAAAAAAGGTGAAAGATGATCATAGCTAATAAAGTGAGAAATAGGATGAGTTGTGGTAGAATGCATACCTTTTCGTAGTACAATAGGAACATCAAAGTCTGAACTAGGTGGATCCATAGACGTGTTTGAGGATGGTTAAGCCTGAGATGGTTGCGGACAAGTTAAATTTTGTTCCACAGTAGAGTTACCATCAATTGAGGTAGACTCCTTAATAGGTATAGGTAAAGGCACACTCTTTGAAGGAGAATTAACAAAGCCAAACTAGTGTTTAAACTCAAAAAAGATAACATTTGTATAAATAATGTAACGTTTGCTGAAAGGATGAAAACAACATTATCCTTTTTGAGTTCTAGAATACTCAACAAAGATATACTTGATAGATCGAGAAGATAACTTATCAAGACCTGTGTGATAAAGCCACACATCTAAAAACTTTAGGGAGGTTTATGTCTTCAGAATCTAAGGGAAACCAAGGGAAGGGAAAGTAATTTCCCTTTGACCACATTTTCAAGTGGTGTTTGTGCTTTCCTAAGGAAAAGAAAATGGTTTCCTTTGGTTTCTAAAGTATAAAAGGCAATGAGATATTTTTTCCTGGTCTATATGTTCGAATCACAAAGGAAACGCTCCTACTGCTTTGTCCTCCTCCTTTAGTTATCTTTACATCCTTCTTCCTCCTCCTTGGTTTTCTCTTTTTCCTCTGCATCCTTCTTTCTTCTTTCACGGATTCCAACAGTAAGGCGATGCGACTTCATTAAGCAGTGAGTATTCTCCTTCTTTCTTGTTCCGTCAATCTACAAGAAGTTTTTTTTTTCCGTTTGTATATTTTTCGTTAATTATGTAATTTCATTATTTCTATTACTATTGTAAAATTTAAGACATTTATGTTTATTTAGACAAATTAAAATTATTTTCCCTCTGTTTCTATTAACATGCACAAACACAACTTTTGTCTTTTGTTTGTTTCCAATGACAGGTATAAACATCAGAAATTTGGTCAAACGGAAAATAAATACTGTTAGTTTCTATTTCCTTTGGTTTCCTTTTGACTTCGGTTTTCCATTTCCTTTCGTTTCTAAGGCACAAACAGGTCCTAGGAGGCAAGGAAAAAGACTCCATCTCAGGTTGTAGGCATGTTAGAGGTACCTCACCACTAAGAGGAGTAGAGGGCTTGCCAAATTTTTTAGGAACATTCATCAACAACATAATCGTGCAGGCAACATTTAGAATATGTCTATGTTTATACTCAATTACACTATTCTGTTGAGATGTTTATGGACAAGTAGTTTAATGAAGAACACCTAAAGAAGCACAATAAGCTTGAAGATCAACTTAAACAAACTCAAGAGTATTATAAGTGTAATTTTTTTTTGAAGTAATAGAAAATTAATTTATTATTTTAGTAAAAAAAAATTTAACATCAAAAACCTGGACACGATCTTTAAGAATAAACCACCAAGGCATTTTAGAGCAGTTATCAACAAAAACTTCAACAGAATCTCAAATATCACAATAGACTAACTCAAACAGTTTCTGATTAGTAGTAAGACGTAGACGCCTATAGGTAGTATGATGAAGCTTATATAACTAACATGACTCACAATTAAAAGAACTCTCAAGAAACCAAGGTAATACTTAACTGAAATGGTGAGATAGGTGATCAAGATGATAATGCCACAACATAGATGACTCCTACGTGGACATAAGAGATGTTAATTTTCAAGGTATCTTATCACAAATTAGCAGGTACACTTGATGTCCATGTTCACGGTCTAAGTCAATCATGGTTAAAACCTCACCTGAGAAGGTTGTCCTGTCAATCAGGATGCTACCAGCAATGGAGCACGTGTATATTCCTACCCAAGCCAACACCATAGGGTTCGCCTTATTGGCGTCCTCCACATGGTACCTAGACAGTGGGAGTGTCATATCTCCACATCCGACAGTACCTCAAGCCTCAATGCCCAATGACAACCGAAATGTCATACCTCTAGGTTCAAACGACATCTCAACCCGTGGACCTCAATCTCGATCAGGGAGTCTCATACCTCCGAGACCCGACAAACACTCGCTTACAGTATCTTGGTCCCCAGCATCAACTTGGGTAACACGCTTGGCCAACCGAGAATGTCGTCACACACTCTGGTCCAGATAGCATGGCCCTACAGTATCTTGGTCCACACACAAAAAGCATGGAAAACGCTTTTCCAAATTAGACTATATATCTCTTTGAAACCATTTTCAAAAATTATTTTATATCTTCTCAAAATTCCACAAAACCAACACACCAGGTGTTCACAATAGACCACCACTGTTAGCCCACAATCTGCCTCAACATGGGTAATACAAACCAATCTGGCAAAACCATCAAATTCCCACTTATAAAATAAGCTTGAGAGCCTGGTTCGGCACATCGAACAGAAACAGTCGACCGAACTTGGTTCAAAAACATAGAATGGCAGACCAAAATCCCAAATGGAAGACGGAAAATCTCTGATTTGGCAGACTGAAATCAATTGGTCAACCGAACTAGTCGACTGGTCAACACCAAAGGTCTAGTTTGATAGATTGAATAAATTCAGTCGACCAAAATAGGGTCCAAGGGACCTATTTGATAGCAAATCAACATACCAAAATCAATTCGACATATCGATTTCTGTGAAACCTGAAAAATAGCCCAAGCCCTAGCCTACTTGATCGCCCAAGTGAGAGTAAGAGGCGAACCTACCAAACAAAATTCATAATCCATAAGTTAAATACAGGATGTAGATGTATGAGTCTACTCCAAAACCACACAAACGAAACCACAAACCATGCATGATAACTCAAGATATAAATTCATAAAGCCACAAGGGTCAAAAACGACCAAAACACACCAGTCAAAATAAATGGCCATAAATGTGTCAATAAATCACTATAAATTCTCAGTAAATTCTAGAAACATAAATTTATCTAGATATCATGCATTTTTAGAAAGTTCTACATTTTTTATGCATTTCTATACAAAATGTGAGGTGCGTACCTTATGCGACCTTTGACGACCCAAACCACCACCATCGGCTGACCAAGGTTCTCCGATGGTCCTCAACCTCATTGGAGCTCCACACGGCCTCAGGGACGCTGCTCTGCAACTCCTCAAGGCAACCCAAGCTCCTGTTGCTCTCCTCTCTCTCTCTCTCTCTCCCCCTCACACTTTCTATGGCTCATGGGAATGGAAGGGGAATAAGGGGGAGAATCAGTGAAGAGGGAGGAAAGGAAAAGGGAGGAGAAGGAGTGGAAGAAGGGGGGGGGGGGGGGG
>JAMKQA010027787.1:0-13679 GCA_024699735.1 Posidonia australis
TGCAGTATGAAATTGCTTGAGAAATGCAGATATGATGGAACTGGAATATGAAAACATTATAATTTTATCTAAAATAAAGGAATAATTGAATCTAACAGTAACATCTAATATATTTTCTGAATCAAAAGCATTTCACGGCTTAAGCAGCTGTAACCTGCAGTTAGTTAATGTAATCCCTTTAAGGGTGCATAATAGCTACTACTTTACGTTTTTATGGTACCACTGCTAGTTACAATGGAAATATAAACACATTAGAAGGATGAAACGCCCAAATTTGCTGTATATTATCTGCATATTCAAATAAACTCTCAAACTGTCTTCAAACATATCTAAACATCAGAATACATGCAGGAGAACCTTGATAAGTAAAGTTCTACGGAAGAAAGGTTGGTAACAGTTAACTAATAAAACATCAGATGCAGTAAGCAGCCCAATTTACATGTGAACAGAGGATTTAGTCTTATAAATTAAAGTGATGCAGATGATTTCTCCATTCTTACCCAGATATCTACTTTTTCACTGATAACTTCTCTCCTGAGAAGATCCCACATCTGCAATCAGACAAATAGCACATGATCATTAGTTTCACCAACAAATTATAACACATGTATTAATGTCTAAGTGAATTAGTGGAGATCATTGGACCTCTGGAGCTCTATATGCAGGTGTTGTATGCTTCCTGATGTTGTCTTCTTCAATGCCCATTTCTCCAGGCTTGTCAAAGCACTTATGGTTGGTAGATGTGCTACCAAAATCACAAAGTTTCCAAGCTCCATCAGATCCAAGCAAAAGGTTCTCAGCTTTCAAAGCTCTGCAATAGGTATGATCTTTCTTTCAGAACTTTATAAAATGAAGTCAAGTAAATAAAACATACACTATGCTCAGAGATGAATAGATAATGACAACTGAAATTTAAGTAAGAAGCCATAGTAAGTAGGTTCCTCATCAAACTTAAGACATTAGATATAAATAATTATTGTAAGGCAGTAACACCAGTCACGCCAATCAAGAAAAATGTTAAAGGATAAATAAGTTCTAGCAGGTATATTAAAGTAGATATGAATGATAACATCGAGAAAAAAACGAGATTGTTAAATCATGTGATAAAAAGGATAGAATAAGAAAGTTCAAAATCTTGACTATGGGTCAAACAGGACGTAAAAAAGTGCTCTTTATTAAGGATTTTAACGGGGAAAAACCACAAATAAAGATTAAAAAAAAGAAATGGTGTGATTATTTTGGAGTTAGTGAATATAAAATAACCTTTGCAATACAAGTGATTTTGAAAAGATTAAGAATCTAAATATCCAGCCTATAAATTATGAGGGTTAGTTCGTTGTAAGTGAACTTACCTTCAACCTCACAAAACAAGAAATTCTAGAGAAGGTAAAAAAATTTCAAAATACCCAGCTTATAAACCATATAAGAAACCATTAAAAAGAAGCTGCTGAGACAAACACCGAGTATACAAGCATAAGGTTTTCACTGAACCACGAAATACTATTCTTAGATCACATAGAGCAGGACGGTATGATCAAACATGATCTTGTGGACTTCTGAAGATGCCTGTTTACCATGTATTCAAAACAAAAGGCACAGATCCATTCTTTACGAGGACTTTTAGCGAATGAAAAATACCAAACTCCAGCTACAAAATTTTATAAAGAAAATGCACATTGAAATCATATTGTTATTCATAACCTGATATTAAGAAGTTTCATCGTATGCTGCATATCATTGCCATGAGGAAGATATTATATGTATAGATAAAAAATATGTCAGAATATAAGACCCATACCTGTGAGCAATTGGTGGTGACTGGCAGTGCATGGCAAATACTGTGTTACAAACATCCCTGAAAATCAATAGGATCTGTTTCTCCTCATAGTATCCTGCTCCTCTGCTTTCAAGCACACCAACCAATGATTTCTCACAAAATTCCATCAGGAGGAATGCTTCCTTTGTCCGTCTCATATCCAAAATATCACTTGCTGCAAGTGTCACAACATTGGGGGTGCCCTTTGAGTACTCTCATCACAGAGATCTCCTTCATGATCAAATTCAATGATTCGTCATCATTACAGATCATGTACTTCAAAGCATATTGCTTCGACGGGTTTACAGCATCACGAGCAAGGTACACGCAAGAGAAGCCCCCTTCAGCGATCACATTTCGAATATGAACTTTCGTTCTACCAATGTCAGCGATCACAAATCAACATGAGCTTCTATTACTCTTTCAACAGCCAAAGTTATCAGTAACAATAGAGTATTTTGAGATATCAAGAAAAGTCACTAGAAAAAGCAAAAACGGCAAATGCAACAAGCAGGAGAGGCAGAGGAAAATTTGCTTGCATAAACAAATGTCACCTCACATTTTATAAAGAGTGACATCAAATTGAACACATTAAAAAACCTCACAGTAAAAGATGAATGTGTAAACTGCTAAGAGGATTTTACCTGTCACAAATTACAAAGGAAACACTAAACACCGAGGACAAGAAGATGGTTAAATATATTAACAAACCTCAGTAAAACTTACAGCACTGAAAAAAATCTCCAAAATAGTGTGGAGAAAAGGCAATTTAAAAAGGTGATCTGCATAAATAGGAGGTTTAGGAGGTCAAGTCGGCAATGGAATTGCCATCCCACCTGTCTCAGTCTACGTTTGGTAGATCTGTGGACGCCGGACGTCGGGACGGGGCCACGGGGGTGTTGGCTGCGCCGTTGTGGGAGCGGGAGTGCGGCCGTGCGGGAGTGCAGTCTGCCATCGTGAGGAGAGGATCGGGGGACGCCGGACGCCGGGATGGGGCCACGGGGGTGTTGGCTGCCCCTGCGCCGCTACGGGCTGCGGGAGAGGGAGTGCGGGAGTGCGGCCGTGCGGGAGTGCGGCCGTGCGGGAGTGCAGTCTGCCGTCTCCGGGTAAATGTTAGGTTAAAAGCTTAAAATGTTTATATATATTTATATTTTATGTTAAAATGTTAGGGTTTAGGTAAATTTACTTAATTACCCCCGGGTTAATGCGTTAACGGGTACCCGTAGTATGCTACCCTGACCCTGACCCACTAAATTTATGGGTTAGCGGGTGATGGGTTAACGGGTCAACGGGTATACAAAAGTTCTATCCTAATCCGTTCTTAACGGGTCGGGTTTACTCGGGTTAACGGGTTATACTCGACCCATTTACAGCCCTAACAACAGTAAAGAAGTTGTCTAGAGTCAAAACAGAAAAAAAATGGGAATCGAAAGCAAAGTAGGATTTGACCTTGAGCCTGGGGGATTTACAACTCCAAATGTCTAGCCAAAGTCTCAGGATATGACACTAACCCTTTCCCCACGTCCTGCACAATACACTTAGAGGCAAGGGACAAAAATCTTGGACTAGAGGCAGTCAGTACCAAGGCAAGCTTGAAGTGCCTTCTGGTTTGGTAGTGCATAAGGGTTCCAATTATCAAGGTTTCTACCTACAAAATCTTCTTTTTTCCAACTTCATGGAAGAATTTTTTTTCTCAAAAAAGAAGAAGAAAAAAACCAAAAAAATAGAAAATACAAAAAAAACCAAAAAATAGAAAACCCAAATACGACAAAAAACAAAATACAAAAAAAAAACGGAATCCAAAAATGGAGATGAAAAACCCAAAATAAAAAAACAATTAAGTAGAAAAGATAGGGTAAAATCTACCCAACCAACACTACCTCATGAAAATGATAATAAGTATGGCCTATAATGCAAAACATTAGGACAATTGTGACCCTACGAATGGTCATCTTCAATTAGACAAATAAAGCTGAGGCTAGGCTTATTATCCTCCACCTAAGTTTATCTCAAGCAATCCATGTCTATCACTGTTTATTATCTTTCTTTGGACTAAGGGCAAAGGGCATCCTAGATGTAATAACGATTATGTCAAAGATGTACAGGAGCCACTTTGGAAGTGTTGAATGCAATATTCACTACACGACGTCTACTATAAAGGAAAATGCCTGGAGGCAACTTTAGTTGGAAAACTCTGCAGTTAGAAGTCCTGATCAATAAGCAAACATCAAGCCAACCTAGAATCTCCAACACTCGACCAGAGAAATAAAGCCAACGTAGTTAGCAAAGAGGAGGTCAACCCCCTTTGCTCAACACCTGGGAACGTCATAGACCTTTGTCTTGCTAATTCACGTGTCATAGGATGATGGTCCCTATGGAGAGTGTAGGCTACACTCGATGAAAAGGTACCTAACTATGACAAATTGCACCCATGCATGTGTCAGTCTACTCTGGATAGTGAGCCAAATTCCTATGCCATCCTAGTATATAAATCAAGATAGACTGTGATGGAAGAATCTCACTATTCAGGGTCATGTATTGCATACCCAAACTACTTTCCTTGCATTTCCGCTAGCATTCAAAAGTATCATATTGCATTCTGAATGACTGTTGGAGCTAAGCGTCTCAAATCATGCTCAATCCTCTTTAGGATTTTCGTGCCCAAGTTCTGGTTATCTTCTTTTAGACTTCCTCGTCTAAGTACCGATTATCTTTTCAATGCCCTTTAGAATTTCCACACCCAAGTGCCGATTATCCTCTTTTAAACTTCCTCGCCCAAGTGCCAGTCATCTCTTCCAATATCGTTTAGGATTTCCTTGCCCAAATGCCTGTTTCCTCTTGTAGACTTCCTTGCCCAAGTGTTGGTTATCATTTCAACACCTTTTAGGACTTCCTTGTCCAAGTACCAGTTGTCTTTTCAACACCTTTTAGGACTTTGTCGTCCAAGTGCCGGTTGTCTTTTCAACACCTTTTAGGACTTCCTTGCCCAAGTGCCAGTTGTCTTTTCAATGCCTTTTAGGATTTCCTCACCTAAGTGCCAGTTATCCTCTTTAGAGTTCCTCACCCAAGTGTTTGTCGTCTTTTTGAAATCTTTCAGGATTTGCTCGCCCAAGTATCGGTTATCCTCTTCAGAATTCCTCACCCAAGTGATT
The DNA here is from genome assembly GCA_024699735.1 of Posidonia australis. Lineage (NCBI taxonomy): Eukaryota > Viridiplantae > Streptophyta > Magnoliopsida > Alismatales > Posidoniaceae > Posidonia > Posidonia australis. The sequence goes on from JAMKQA010027787.1 coordinate 4,969, forward strand.
GTCTTCTTATAGTCTCTTTTAGTTTGACCCCCTCGGGCAACCTTCGAAGCTACATCTCTTAGTTTGACCCCCTCTGGTAACCCTCGAGGTCGTGTCTCTTACTTTAACCCCCTTGGGTAACTGTCAAGGCGTGTCTTTTAGCTTGACCCCCTTGGGTAACCTCTGAGGCCATGTTTCTTAGTTTGACCCTCTTGAGCAACTCCCAAGGCTACGTCTCTTACTTCGACTCCCTCAGGCAACCCCTGAGACTGTGTCTCTGAGCTTGACCCCGTTGGGCAACCCTCGAAGCCATGTCTTTTAGTTTGACTCCTTCAGGCAACCCCCAAGGCCATGTCTCTTAGTTTGACCCCTTGAGCAACTCCCGAGGCCACGTCTCTTAGTTTCACCCCCTCAAGCAACCTCCGAGACTATGTCTTTTAGTTTGACTCCCTCGAGCAACCCCAGAGGCCGTGTCTCTTAGTTCGATCCCTTTGGACAACCTCCAAGGCCATGTCTCTTAGTTTGACCCCCTTGGGCAACCCCCGAAGTCATGTCTTTTAGCTTAACTCCCTCGGGCAACCCTCGAGACCACATCTCTTAGTTCGACCCCCTCAAGCAACCCTCGAGGCCATGTCTCTTAGCTTGACCCCTTTGGTAACTCCTAAGACTGTATCTTTTAGTTTGACTCTTTTGGGTAATCCTTGAGGCTGTGTCTCTTAGTTTGACCCCTTCGTGCAACCCCCGAGGCCGCGTATCTTAGTTCGATCCCTCGAGCAGCCCTCGAGGTTGTGTCCTTTAGTTGACCCCCTCGAGCAACCCCCAAGGTCGTGTCTCTTAGTTTGACCCCTTTGGGCAACCCTCGAGGTCGTGTCTCTTAGTTCAACCGACTATCGAGGCCGTGTTTCTTAGTTTGACCCCCTTGGGCAACCTCCGAGGCCGTGTCTTTTACCTTAACCCCCTTGAGCAACTCCCAAGGTAGTGTTTTTTAGCTTGACCCCTTTAGGCAACTTTTGAAGCCGCGTCTCTTAGTTCAACCCCCTCAAGCAACCCTTGAGGTCATGTCTTTTAGCTTGACCCCTTTGGGCAATCCATAAGGCTGTCTTTTAACTTGACCCCCTCAAACAACCCCCTAAGGCCATGTCCTTCCATTTAACTCCCTTAGGAAACCCCAGAGGCCATATCTCTCAAGATTAATTCCTGAGTATTGGATCCTTTATCCAATTCGACTTTTTTATTCAACTCAAAATTCCTATAGTGTTGGATCCTTATCCAGCTCGATCATTATGAAAATTCCCTCGAGTGTTGGTGTAATATCTAGGCCCTGTATAGGAGGACCACGTGTTGGGTGTGTAGTCGGGACACGTGTCTAACATGCACGAGTTTCCTAGGAGATTTTTCCAGAATGATGTAAACATGTACCCATGTAATTGTATAAGAAGTGATTAATGGAATATGGGTTTTGATGCTTGTTTGTGCTGTCTTCTCTTTGGTGTTCAGTTCTGGATTTTATATGGCTACGTATGTTGGTATCCTATACCGTATGCGTATATGCAAATAGTGAATGCACAGTTAACCGTTGCCTGTCACTATGCTCCCTTACCTTGACTCTACGCTAGCCATAATCTGACCTGACGCCGCTTGAGCCTCGTGAGAGGCCATGTCCTGCAGGCAGGGATGGCGACGGGAAGGCAACAGAGCCTACGAAAGATAAAAAGGGAGGAGAAGAGTTGGTGTCAGGGGAGAATCAAAACCAGAGAAGAAAAAGAGTGCCCGTGAGAGAGAGAGAGAGAGGGAGAAGGAAATGGGGAGAGTTTCCACTTGAGGTCGTGGCCATTGTGGGCTAAGGTGCTCACTGAAGAAGGGAAGAAACATCAGCAACCCAATAGAGTACGCGATTCATCTTTCCTTTCCTTCTGTTTTCAATTCCTTGCATGATTAATAATGCAATTTTAGATAAAAAGCATGAAATTTAGTAGTTTAGCATGAAATCGAGGATTGGTGATGATCAAGGAAATTATTGGGATTTATGGAAGATTATTCAGTGATTTTTCATATATAATGCTACAGTAGTTTTTATGTAATGTTCTGAACTTTATAATTTTATATCTTGAGAATCATGAATCAGATTTTGATGAAACTTGTCCCAAAAGATTGTAGACTTAGAGATCTTTAGATTTAGTATTTTTCTGTGGTTTTTACGTGGCCAGAGATAGGTCCATTGGAACTCCAAATCGGAGTAGAATTCCGACGACCTTGTTTCTAAGCTCACTATAAATAGGAGGACCATGTGTTGACTACGTGTACTAGTGGCTTGGTTGAGTTGCATGGGTTTTCCAAGGTTTTTTTCCAAAAAGATAATATAATTAAGAGAGATTATGTTTTTCCCTATATGTTATCATGTAATATGGATGTTAGAAAGAAAGTATAAGTTTTAAAGGAATGATTCATGTTTAAAAGGGAATTTAACAAAAGTTATTTCCAGAAGAAAATATTGGCTTTTATAGAAGTATTTCCTATAATAACAAGAGATTTCAGAAAAAGATTTTAGAAAAGAATTTTAGAAAAGAATTTCTGAAAAGAAGCATGTTTTAGAAAAGAGATTTCAGAGTTTTGAATTGGCCCTAGGTGAAAGGAATTGGGAGCCAAAGAGCTAGTTTGGGTTGAGCCGTGTGCTCAGGCAGGCAAGTGGTGTTAGGTTGGCTAGGTGAGGTAGCTCGAGAGCTCGCACTGGGCTAGGTAGGATAACTCGAAAGCTCATGATGCACTGAGCAAAGTCATCGATGCTTGCAACACCAAAATAGATTAAAGGAGTGTCGTGAAGAGGCGTATCCCTGTGTAATGAGAATAGAAAAGAGAAAAGAAATAGTGAGGCCCGTTGGTTGAGACGGTGATATGCTCTACATGGGGACTTTGACCATGACAATGTAGGGGATAGAGGTTGGTGCCTCCTTCTCCGATTGTGGCCAGGTCACCCTTGATCAAGGTGACACTAGAAAAAGAGATTTTCAGATTTCAAATTTAGAAATCAATTTTAGGTTAGAATTGAGCTTAGTTTTGCCTTTTGAGTTTTAGCCAGATTCTATCCATGATAAGATCAGTGTTTTAAGACTAGTTTCAGTTAGGTTTTGTATTTTGCAAGATTTAAGATTTGAGATTTAATCTGTAACCTAGTCTCAGAGTAGTTTTCCAGAAATATATAGAATAGAGCATGGTTTTCAGAAAAGAAAATAAGTTTTAAAAGTGCATGTTTTCCAAGATTTGTTTGAAATAGGCTTTTTCAGAATTTTAGCCAGAATTTTATTAAGAACCATATTAGAGTTTTACAGAAAATTTTTCTAGAGAAGATATTAGAGTTTTATTTTGGAGATAAGGATTTAGAATCTTAGTCGTTTTCTGCTGTTTGTTTTTGATGGGGCGCGCACTAGGTGACTTAGAAGTCACTCATGCATTTCAGTTATTTGGTTTCAGGTGCTGAGTTGGAGTGCACTCAATCCCAATGCTCGAGTCTTTGGAAGCCACTAGCTGCACACAGGTCTAGGTAGTAGTTAGTATTTATTTTAAATTTCTACTCTTACTAATTTAGCAAACTTAGACTTAGATTAGTATTTCTTTGTGGCACCCTGTGGTCGTGGGGTGTTATAGTTGGATCCTTTATCCAGCTCATTCAAATCAGAGTTTTTGAGTGTTGGATCCGTATCCAGCTCAATCCCTCATTTGACTCAAAATCTTCGAGTGTTAGATCTTTTATCCAACTCGATCTCTTATCCAGCCTAGAGGCAGTAGGAAATAGATCTTCTCCACCTTCCAACTTGGTCTCATACCCCAGTGTTTGTCCTCCCTTTGGTTCGAGTATTGAATCTTCTATCCAGCTTGATCTCTTATCTAGCCTAGTGGCAGCAGGTGTTGGATCTCCTTCCTCCTTTAAAAAAAAACTCCTGAGTCATGCCACATGGGAATATCATCAAGCCTTGAAGCTAGTTTCATGCCAAAACCATCTTCAAGGAGGAGCAATCTGTAAATATCCCATTTTGGTACTACTTTATTTTTATTAAGTTCCATTACATCATAGTATACTTCATTCATTTTTAGAAGTCTTTTGATCAGTCTAAATACTCTCCAAAAGCCCACTTGCCAATTCAGATCATTGAACGTCAATATATCTAGCGTACAATGTTATACGCATAAATTCTAGTGTTTAACGTTATATGCTTGAAAACTAGCGTTCAACGTTGAACACTGCTATTAAGGCGTTTAACATCTTTAGAATTGTTCCTTTCCATTTCAATTAGGTTTTCTTTTTTAGATCCAAGATAAATCTTTGTAGTTTCAAATGAGTCTTCTTTCCATATTTAGGAGTCTTTATTGCCTAATTAAATCACTCGTTTGAGTACATTTGAATTGGCAGCCAAATTTGACAAGTTTTGATACTGATTGTGTTGAACATTGGCAATTGGGCATCTAACATTAGATGCTAGCTATACTGTGTCTTACACTTGACAACACAGCAATGCCACATCAGTCACTTTCTTCCTTTGGAAATTTTTGAATTCAAATTATTTCTTTTTTTGGAAGATTCCCTTAATCGTGTGTAACGTCTATTAGCCTTTGATTGTAATTGGTTACCCAATTAATTGATGAAATATGCCTTACTTGTCACAACTGGCTCCTGGGTGTAATGATTTTAGCGTTTAACATAGAACACTTAGATTTAGGCGTTCAATACCTCTGAATTGGAAACTTTTGTTTGCAGTTGTCCAATCTTTCCATTTTCAGATCATTTTACTTTTTTTGATCCTCCCATGCCTCTATAAATAGAGAGGCACCTCCAGCCTTTGAGAGGGACATCAACCTATCCACCCACACACATCTAGAAGAGGGAAAAATTATTCTCAGAAAGAGAGTAGAGAGAATTTTGAGCCTAAGTCTTCTGTTAGCTCCGGCCACGTTACGTCATCATCTTGCATTTTCTGCACTAAAAGGGGGTTTGCTTTTAATAATTTTGCATATTGCATTTCATTTTATTGCATGTTGTAGTTAGGCATAACATTTGTTGTGACTAAGGGGATAAAACCCCTCAAGTAAGTATTCTCCTCTTATTTCAAACTTGTAATTTATTTTGTTAAATTGCTTACTACACATTATTAATCTGCGTTCTTTTTTTATTGTTTTCTAAGGAAAAGAAAAGAAAAAAGAAGCTCACCAGTACAAACACCCTTAAGCAGCACTCGCGCTGTCCTAAGGTAGGTGAACCTATAATATACACATCTCCCTAAGAGTTTCAAGGACCAGCGGAAGTGAACCGAGAGTGGCGATCACATTGTCTTCAACCTACGTAGAGGGAAGAAGTCAAGACATAAAGTAAGGGACACAAGCAAGGTGGCGAAATGCATCTAGGCACGTAGACGCGCTTTCTTCCTCCAAAATTCCATATCCACACTGGCGTCCCTACCTCTTCGGCAAAACCCTCAACACTATGTTGTGTTACCCTACGCTAAGCAACCGACACTAGTCACAAGCAGTCACTAAGGAGTGACTTCGGTGTTTACACTGTCATAGACCTGCCACCTTGTGGAGGGGCAAGTTCATTGTAGATATCTCATTTTGGCACTCCTTTATCTTTTTTTCAAGTCTCATTACATCATAGCATGTCTCATCCATCTTTAGAAGCCTTTTGCTTAGCCTAAATACTCATCAAAAGCCCATTTGCTGGTCTAGGTCGTTGAACTCCCAAAACTAGGCGTACAACATTGAACTCCTAGCTTGGGGCGTACAACACCTCCAAGTCATTTTCTTTCTACTCTGGTCAAATTTTTCCTTTTTTGGAGTGAATGTAAGTCATCAATATTTTCAACAAGTCTTCTTGATTTATTTAGAGGTTTTTATTACCTCATTAAATGACTCGTTTGACCTAAATTGACAATCAAATTCGGTAAGTTTCTAGCCTGAGGGTGTTGTAAGACTCACTTTGGACATTCAACGTTGAACTCCCAGATCAGGGCGTTCAACACCTGACAACCTAGCCTTGCCACATCATTCACTTTCTTTCTTTGGAAAATTTTGAATTCAATTAGTTTCCTTTTTTGGAAGACTCCATTAATCGTGTTGGGCGTCATCTTGACTTTGATCAGACTTTATTAGCCCTTTTAATGGAGGAATATTCCTATTGACAGCTTGGGTGTGTTGAACTCCCTAGTTGGGGCATTTATTATAGAATGCCCAGTTTTAGGCATACAACACTTCTGAAATAGAAACTTTTGATGCAACTGTCCTATTCTTGCCAAAATCAAATTTTACCATTTTAGGTCCTCCCATCTCTCCATAAATAGAGGGACACCCCCAGCCTTTGGGAGGGACCAGAAAGTGGAGAATTTTGGGAATCAGAATTTGGAGGAAAGAATTCTGAAAGAAAGAGAGTAAAGAGGTTCTAAGTCTTCTACCAGTTCTGACCACGTCACACCGACATCTTGCATTCCACATACACATCATAAACAAATGAGGGTTTTTATTTTGCATGTTTCATTTCTCACGTACTTTGCATATTGTAGCTAGGCATATACATTTAGTTGCAATTTGGGGGATAAAACCTCTAGGGTAAGTATCTTTTCCTCTCATTTTCATGCTTGTAATTTATTTTGTTGAGCCACTTACTACACTGTATTAATCCGCATTTTTATTTTAACATTGTTTTGCAAGGAAAAGAAGAAGAAAAAGAACCTCACCGGCACAGGCATCCTTAGGCGATGCTGGCGTCGTCTTAAGGTAGTTGAACCCACAACCACAACATCTCCCCAAGGTGTCTCGAGGGCTAGCGAAAGTGAACCGAGAGTGGCGATCACACTAGTTCCGACACCCATGGAGTGGAGGAATTTGACATAAAACAAAGGGACACAAGTGAAGTGGCAAAAGGTGATAAATGAACGCACGCAAAACATTCCCCAAAATCCTACATCCACACTCATCTTGATGACTTACCTCGTCGACAGGACCCTCGCAAGGCTAACCACATAGGAAAGTTGCGCACCCTCCTTAGGCAAGCTGTCCTCTCAAGATAAACCACAAGATACGCCCTCTTAGCATCTTAGCTCAAGGCTCTGAACCACTAGAGGCTCATCACCTCTAGGCATAGCCAGCACCTACAAGTCTTAGTACCTAGCCCATACAACGTATCATGTCAGTTACATAGAGGTTTCATATGCTCTAGGTCCACTGTCGTGATACCACTAGGTCGAAATAGTATCCTAGGTCTCAACATTCAAGACAAATGGAGTGTCTTACCTCAGAACTCGGTCAACATCTCGACCCGTGGACCTCAGCCTTGGCTTTATGAATGACAATTCAGGAGTATTATACCTCAAGGATCTAATGAATACTTACCTGTAGTGTAATGCCCCCAATATCCATAATAATTTAAAACAATTTAAATCACAGGAAATTAAAAGCTAAATAGAAATATCAACTACCAGGAACCTGCGTATGCGGCTACAAGAATCTGGACTATGTGTACTATTGTAACGCCCCCAATCCCGGGCACGCTACCAAATCACAGTATCCTAAGCATAATTATACAAAATTACAGAACAAATAGAACTGTAACTAAGGCTCACCTTCAGGATCACAATGTGCGGCTAGAAGCTCCAACTCCTGCACCGGAACCCGACTGCACGCGGTCTGCATCTGAAAACCAAATAGCACGCGTGAGTGACATCTAAGTCACCCAGTACGCGTCTCAAAACACACAACCACAAACAAAACTCGGCAAAACCAAAAGAAACTCGTTTCTTATCATTTTGCAAAAAACTTGGTTTTCTCCTTTGAAAATCGTCCTTCCTTTTATTAAACAATCACTTCGGAATTCAATCCCAAAACCATGTTCTTTTTCAAAAGCCATATCTCTTTTCTCTTCTCAAACATCTTGGAAATTTGTTCCAAGATCACATTTTCTTCTTACAAAACATTCCTTTACATTTCTTTCAAAAGTCTTTTGGAATTCTTTTTTTTTTCCAAAACAATTCCATTTTCAATATTGGGGATTTCTTCCCAAAACACATTTTTGAAATACACATTTTGACCAGATCCAGCCTAAAACACAATGCCCCATTGGATTTAAAACCAAATCATAAACATTGGCTGGCGAGAGGCAGTGTGGGCTATTTGGCCTGTGTGACAGTTTCTACTTCGCTTGTGGTCAAGATTCAGGGCTTGCCGGTGGTGAGGGAATATCCCGATGTTTTTCCAGAAGAGTTGCCTGGAATGCCACCGCACAGGGAAGTGGAGTTTGTGATTGATCTAGCATCTGGATCAGGTCCTATTTCTAAGGCTCAATACAGGATGGCACCTGCTGAGTTAAGAGAGCTCCGGAATCAGCTGCAACAACTGATGGATAAGGGATTTATTCGTCCTAGTGTTTCACCTTGGGGAGCACCGGTTGTGTTCGTGAAGAAGAAGGATGGTTCACTTCGGCTCCGTATAGATTACCGAATGCTGAACCAGATCACTGTTAAGAACAAGTATCTACTGCCCAGGATCGACGATTTGTTCGACCAGTTGCAGGGGACATCAATGTTTTCCAAGATAGAGTTGAGATCTAGATACCATCAGTTGCGGATTAGTGAGCCAGATGTGCAGAAGACAGCCTTTCGCACCCGTTATGGACATTATGAGTTCTTGGTTATGCCATTCGGGTTGACGAATGCTCCGGCTGCCTTTATGGACCTGATGAATAGGGTGTTTCG
>JAMKQA010027788.1:0-13115 GCA_024699735.1 Posidonia australis
TATTTAATGGATTTTAATTTCTTTTCACTTGATTAGGGTTTAAAATTTTGATTAATTAGGGTTTTATTGAATTTTAAGTTGATTTAAGTGGGTTTTAAATGGATTAGGGTTTTTGTTGGATTTTTAAGTGGATTTGATTGGACTTTGTTTGACTAGGGTTTTTATTTGTTTAATTAGGGTTTTTATTGGATTTTTAAGTGGGTTTGATTGATTTTATTTGATTAGGGTTTTTATTAGGGATTTGTGGGATTTTAGGTGGATTAAGTGTTTTATTTGTTTTTCAGTGGATTTTAAGTTGGATTAGGTGTTTTATTTGGATTTTAATGGGTTTTAGTGTTTTACTGGGTCAAATGGACTAGTGTGGGTCTGATTGGGACCTGTGTGGGCTAGGATTTTGGTAGTTGCGACCAGAGCATCAACTGAAGGAGCCTGCTGCTAAATGAGCTTAAAATTGGAGTGTCTACACTTAGAAAAGGTAACATCAACAGCAACCAAGTACTTTCGTGAATATAGACAATAGCAACGATAACCTTTCTAAATCCTAGAATACCAAAGAAAAACACACCTAAGAGTCTAAATAGCTAATTTATCAAATCCAGGAGAGTGATCCTAAACATAATAGACACAATTAAAAACTCTAGGAGAAGGTGAAAAAGGTTTTTGTAGATATTCCATTTTCACATCTCTCAGAGCCATCTAGGATAAGAACCTTTGAGGTACCCTAGATCACAGAACTAAGGACCTTTGACTTATTTTCCATAAATTTTATGTTTTTTAAAGATATTTTTGATTTTACTTGATTCAAGGTTGTTAACTGTGGCAAAGTTAATTCGCTCAAGCTAGTGGCAGGCTTGAGTTCCTTGAACACTTTGGTGTGACTCGCTAGATATGACAAAGCTAACACTTTCATTTTATTCAAATTGGTAGCAGATTTGAGTACTCTAAGCTTAAAGAAGGTGTTTTTATGACTTCATGCGATTTCTGATTATTTTTCAAATTTTAAGGAGTTTTGTGGATTTAACATAAAAAATAGGGGCAAAACGCAAAAAGGTCAGGATGTTGCCAGTAGTAAAGGTGACTAGTCTCGTTACCACATATACAGGCGACTAGTTTCGTCGTTGCCATAAGTACAGGCGACTAGTCTCGTTACCATAACAATAGGCGAGGTGAATCCTGGAAATTTTTTTCTAAATAATTTGTCATACTAGGCTTTAATATAATATATAGGGTATTTATAATTATTATTATGATTTTTCCCAAGATTATTCTAATTTCTAGGATTTTCTAAGTACTTATATATTTATAGAATATCATATAAATCTTTATTAATGCTAGATAATTCTAGAAAATTCTAAAAGAATGGATGGCATTGATTTTAATATTATATATTTTTTATCATGATTTAAAACGAGATATGATATTAACTATAATTTTTTAAATGCTAGAATTATTAAAAAGATAATTTTAACATGTGCTTAATTTCCAAATATTTATTTAGTTACGAGTTTGGAAGTTGTTACAGATATATTTTACATAATTCTTGTGATTATTAGGGATTTTATATTTCAAATTTGAATTTGATTTTGAATTTGGATTTAAAATTTGATTTTGAATTCAAATATTTTCTAGAATATTCTAACGATTTCGAGAGAGTTTGAAAAGATCAGGACTAGTCATTTACAATTGCTAGATATTTGTTGAATCGATTTTGGATTTTTATTTTAAACTTAGAGATATTTAGAGCTCGTTGCCATAATGAGCAGTGACTAGTTTGTAAAAGATGATTTTTGTCTATTTTTCTGCAAAGGAAAATAAAACTTTCTAGGTTGTTGCCGACCCCCATAGCGACATATCTAGATATGTCACCGGTCCCACAGGCCATGAGTCCTAAATATCCTATTTTTAGAATTTTCGATCAGATTCAATATCTAGATATTTTCTTGACTTTTTTTTAGACGAGATCTGATATCTTCGTTCCTATAAATAGACCCCTAGGGTGCGTTTGGTAGGCTGGAATGAACGTTGGAATGAAAGGGAATGGAATGAAAAAACAAATTGGAATGAAATTCCAACGTTTGGTATAAAAAAAAATTCCTATTGAGGATGGAAATTTCATTCCCTCTCAAAACACAAGGAATTCCATTCCCATTCCCATTCTCCCTCCCTTCTCCCGCAACAGCGTCCTTCTCCCTCCCCCAGTCCCCATCTCCCGCAACCTCCCGCCCCCTTTCGTCCCAAACCCTCCCCCGCAACCTCCCGCAGCAGCAGATCTCCCTCCCTTCTCCCGCAACCTCCTGCAACAGTCCCTCCCTCCTTCCGCTCCCTCCCTCCTTCGTTAGTCCTCCGTCGAGTCCCCATCTCCTGCAAGTTTCCGCCCCACTGATCATCGCTACTGTCCGTCAGCACAGGAAACCCACTGCCACCTCCACCGCCACCACCACCTCCTCCTCCCCCTCCACCTCCACCAATATTAACAAACGTAGAGCTCGGATCGTTCGCATTAAACCCGAGCCCCACCCCAGTCTCCCCAATCGTCACAGACCTCTCCAGCCCACACTCCCCTTCCTCCTCCTGCTCCTCCTCTAGTCCAAACACCAAAAACGACGGAATCGACTCGAGGAGCTTACCTGGATGCCACGGACCGGGCCTCATCAGAGATAGAACGCTCTGTCGGTGGGCCTCCCCATGCTGCTCGGTAGCCGGAAGGCACTCGAGGTTCCCGTCGGAGCAGACCCGACAGAAACCAGACGCACCACCACCGTAGGCGGAGTGGAGGGAGGTGGGGTGGTGGCTGAGGGAGGAAAAGGAGACATGCTGGTGGTGGTGGTTGGAGCTGGGGCTGTCAGGGAAGAAGGAAGGAGTGATGCCGGAGTTGAGGAGAGATCCAAGAATCGGGGTGGATGAGCTTCGCAGCAACACTTTGCTTGTGCTCTGCGCCACGAAGGACGTCGTTGTAGGTTGTACAATTTGCTATACAATTCCTTGTGTACCAAACACTGGAATGGAATAAAAATATTCCATTCTATTCCATTCCAAATACCATTCCAAAGTTCATTCCATTCCTCTCTATTTACATTCCAGCGTACCAAACGCAGACCTAGACCTTGAGTTCTGAGAGGTTTTCCAAATTTAGAGAAAGGTTGTCCAAAGAGATCAATTCTTAGCGAAGTCCTACCGAAATCATCCTAGATCCATAGAAATCCTTTCATTCCTAGCCAAAGCACACCTCCAGAGCTCCATCCAGGCCTCCACTTCCTCATCCACTCCACAACATACGAGGGTGAAGGGAGTATCTTCCAATTCTTGCATTTTGTTTATTATTACATAAATACACATATTAGCCTATAGCATATGCAAGCGAGGAACCACCCCTCGGTTAGTATTTAGTTGCATGTTTAAACTTTTCATTTGTTATTCATTTGTTATTTGTTTACTACATTTAGTCTAATCCAAAGTCTTGTTTTCTGTTTATTTTGAAGGTGAAGGATTTTCCGTAGCACGAAGGAGCCATCAAATGACATCCAGTCGTCGATTCGATGAGCCGATAAATCTACGACCTTAACTTCACATCAAATCTCGAGTTTCCATATCAGACCAGAAGCGAAACACAAAAGGGATCTTACATCTTACAGTGTTCACTAGGACTCAAATGCTGAAGAGGAATATCCCCAAAAAGAACTGTAGATGGCATTTTGTTGATCAAATAGGTTGTAGTAAGAAACACGCTTGATTAGTAACATTTAGAAACATGCTTTTGAACCATAAGAGTATGCACAACACCCGGAATGTGACAATGTTTACGTTCAATAACCCCATTCTATTGTAAGGTATGAGGACAGGAATTTTGATGTAAGATATCACGAAATGTACAAAATTCAAATATTTTTTATTTCACAAATTCTAATGCATTATCAATACGAAAGAAACGAGTAGTAGTAGAAAACTAAATTTTTATTACATTGAATTTTTTTTTGATAACGGTGGGTACATGAGATCTATCTCAAAGGAAATAAATCCATGAACCTCTAAAATATTCATCTATAAAGATAATATAATAACGAAAATAAGAAACAGAAGGCACCCGAGTTGATCCTCAGATATATGAGTGGATTAACTTAGACGGACTTTCACTAACAAAAGTAAATAGACGACGATAAGTGACATGATGATGCTTATTTAACTTATACAACTCACAAGTAAAAGACTCAATAATTATCTATGACAGAATTTGTTATAACTTACTAAGATATAGATGACCAAGACGACAATGTTACAAAAAAAATGACTTAACTTTCGATACGGTACATAAAAGTTCCTTAGGAATCTCGTCACGCACCAACAGATAAAGATCTTTTCCAACTTCACGGCCTAAATCAATCCTTTGTTGTGTCTACAAGTCCTGAAAATTACAACGATAAGGATAAAAAGTCGGAGGTAACTGTTGTTTTCTCAATCTCATCCTAAAAAAAGAAAAAATGTCCTACTCTATCTGAGAAATCTAGTATGCTCAAGACTTGAAAGATCAAATCCTTAAGACCTAAAGTACAGATCTTCTTCGTGAATTCAATCTGATTATGTTTTATGAATGTTTGACAAGTATGATCTTGTATGAGAAGAACAAACAGTTTTTACCTTTTTGTATTCTCCCAATTTTGATATATTAAATTTCAAAAAGTATAATATATTAAATCCAACAGCTTCTTCAAGAAAGGAAAAGAACAACGAGTTTTTCCACTTTTTGTGTTCTTCTCCTAAGTTTGATATATCAAATCCTAAAAGTTATGATATATTAAATCTAACAGCTTCTTCAAGAAACGAAACATTCACAAAAAAATAACTGCAGCTGCTAGTTTTGCAATAAAGAAGTACCTGATGTGCATATATGGTATCATGGACAAGTGTCCAGAGCACGCTAGAATCGTACAATGGAAAAACAATAGTGGGATCCAAGCTTCCTCTAATTGCAGCCCATCCTAATAAAGCTCCTCAGTTGAATGTCAAACCTAAAAAAGCTTGTGGCTGCAACAATATACAGAATCAACTGAATTAGAAAACGTAGAATAGGAGCAAATTGATATCCAACAAGTTGAAAAGTTTATCAGAAACTCGTTGTACAAAAACCATACCCAAAATGTAATTCTCTTCATGAGAGGATAGGTGAAAACTAGCAACAATGATGATGCTCCTAGAATGCGGTTACAAGTAGATAGCAGAACTGATATGGTAGCAAATGCAATAGAGAAACGTCATGCTAGATGAAATTACTTTTATGTATGTGAAGATGAGTCTGTCAAAAAAAATACTGTATTACTGAAAAAGTGAACCAAATGTATCATTTACAACAAATATAACTTGGAAGAATTTAATGTTTAGAAGAAAAGGAAATCCAATCCAAGTTGTCGAAATATGCACATCCAACTCAAAATTAATTGATGATGAGGAGAAGTCTATCTATATATAACTTAGTTCTCATTTTTTTCAATATGGGACTATTCTAACACTCTTCTTCAGTTATGATCTCTTTAAGATCCAATAAGTGGCTCTTTTGCACATAGATAGATGTGTATAGACTTAACCTGTTTGGATCTTTTTCGGCTCTAATACCATGTTGAAATATAAATATCTAACTTAAAATCAACGTGGGACTATTCTAATGTGGGACTTTTTGACAATAAGTAGAAAAATCCATCTATACATAACTACAAGTCCATTCCTCTTTTTTTCTAATGTGAGACTATTCTAACACAAGTATTAAATTAAATACATTCAATTCAATTCAACTTAATGCTCTAAGTACTTGATCCTCGCTAAGTGAAGGTGATAGTTACCTATAGTTGTTAAGCTGAAGGAGAATCCCTGAACCCAATAGAAGTTGGAAACCAAGAAAGCTAAGTCCTTGAAAAGGTGTTAAAAGACCAGATGCAAATGGCCTACACTTTACGCATTCCACCTATAAAGATAAGCAACTTTAGATAACCTTAAATAGCAAAGACATCCTTTTGTTGAGGATCAAATGCATATCAGTCAGTCAACTCCATGAAATTGTTGTTTTAATCAGAAGAAGGCAGTAAGAGTTCTTCATCATGCTTACAAAGTTTCCCTATCACCATGAAATGTGGAAAACAGCTTTAATTATTTTTCTCTAACAAACAGACATGTAGGAACTTGTAGAAGCAAAAGAAGGATCTAGACAGTAGTTTCAAGAAGCTGATAAGTTTGTCATCTTGGACCTGTGGTAGTTTCATAGGGAAACTTTACCGATATAGGAAGCATCCAAACTTTTACTCACTGGGCACTTTGATAGGTATCATGAACATTTGATGTTGATTCTTAGTCCAAAGGCAAGTGTAGGCATTAAGAAGGGCTATAAACATTGACAAATATCTTTTTATCTATGTCACGATCCAACGAGTCATTGACGGTGCAACCAGCCCCTCTCAGAAGCACAGCTCCACAGCCAACCAATGCTAGCATCTTAAAATCTGGTAAATTTCTAGGGACCGCTGCCATGGTGATTGACCTAATAGAATGGAGCTTAGAAGCTTTTCATACCAATTAAACATAATATGTTCAAAATTTTCCATAAATAACTTACCAAAAAATTATCCAAATGGTTCTAGGAAACATCACTTCGAAATTAGAATAATCATAATGTAGAACTTCTCCAAAGAAACATATACAAAATGATAAAGATACATAAAGGAAAAGGAAAAACAGACACCAGAAAATGATAAAGCAGCACAGTAGAAACAATTGACTCAGCTCATCTAGTAATCTTTCTGACTAGACCTTTTGTTCAGAACAAGCTCCTCTTCACTGTTGAGCGCCATTTTACCACTTTAACCAATACCCCTCTTGATTTCTCGTTACTCTCCTTAGGCCCTTCCTCAGACGTTAATGTTATATCATATCCCACAAGACCTACTCAACCAGGCATCATCATTCATCAATGCAGACAACACTTCAACTCTTTCAGCTTTAGCTATCTTACTTCAAAACATGACAACAACAAAAAATCATGTCTTAATCCCACTATGTGGAGTCAACAACATGAATCCATTCTCTCCTATTATTTTTACTAAGTGTTACATCCTCTGTTATACCATGTATGATCAAATTTTCTTTCACTCTTTCTAACCATGTAAGTTTAGGTCTTACCCTATTAACTGATTCTCCTTTCCTTACGAGTGCACGTAGAAGTCTTCTTTGAATATGACCAAACCGCCTAAGACAATTCTCGCTCATTTTATCCTCAATTGGTGCTACCCTACCCCTACTCAGAGGTCTTCCTTACGTTTTCACTATTTCCTAACCATGTCATTTTATCTTAATTCAGTCCAATGTGTTAAATAGAATACATCACTCAATAAAAAAAAAAAAATCTTAAAACTAAAGAAACATGAAAGGTGGGGGTTTTTTTTTTGTTTTTGAGAGAAACAATGTGAGCAAAGGAATTACCACATGCAGGGCAAAGCCAGCAGCCACGTCCCAATGGGCTTATCCAACCTTGCAAGAAGAGCGTACGGTCACACCGACTTGGGCAAGCACGAGTCAACCCACGACCCAACCTTGCAAGAAGACTACTGATTTTCGCAGGGTTCAAGAAGAAGCCATGTTGGAACGACAACCCATCAAGCTCTACCTTTCATCTGGGTAGCAAGTGGTAGAACCTGAAGGGAGGAAACATGGAATTTTTCTGGGCTGGCGGCGGCGTAAAGAAGGACATTTAGGTGTTTTTCGATGGATAGAGGAGGAGGAGTTGAGCTTGGACTACGGATTGCAGCCACCGACGCGAGAAGTAGGGCTGTAAATGTTTCGGTATAATCCATTAACTCGAGTCAACCCGATCCGTTAAGAACAGATTAGGGTAAAGTTTTTGTATATCCGTTGATCCGTTAATCCATCACCCGTTAACCCATAAATTTAATGGGTCAGGGTTTAGTTAACATACCACGGGTAACTCGTTAACCCATTAATCCAGGGGTAATTAAGTAAATTTATCTAAACCCTAACATTTTAACATAAAATATAAATACAAATATAAATATATAAGTATATATAACCGCTGACACACATTTTAACTCTAACATTTTACTTCACCACAAATCACAGTCGACCCCGGACCCCCCGTCCCTCCTAGGACTGTAAATTGGTCACTATTAGAAAAATCAGATTTTACGAGGACTTATAACGAGCACATTGTGAGGGCATGTCCTCACAATATATTAGCGAGGACTTTACGAGAACATGTCCTCGCAATAGTCCTTGCAATAGTACCCTAAAATTATAAACACTCGTTCTCTTTCTCAGCCACTGTCCTCTCGTCTCTTCACTCTCCTCTCCTCTCTCACGACCACCTCCGCCGCCCCCTCTCGGCCTTGCCCCCAGCATGGGCCCCTCTCAGCTTGATTGTCCATATGAAACCATCCAGTTGCTTGATGTGGTTCTCTGAGCTTCACCATCTACTGAGTATAACATCTCAACCTTACATAAGTCTAACACAATAATAGTGTTCTTTATTTGCTGTTGGTTTGATTTCTATCCTTTTTAATATTTCCACTGTGCAGGCATGTTTTTTTTTAAACCGGTAATCTGTATTTTATATATATTCCAAAAATTTCACCACATCTAGTCCAGAGTTTGGTATCAATATTACAAAATGAAAGTATTATCAACCAGAAATATAGTATGCAGTTTAAAGGCTTAGAGAACAAGCCTCAAAAAGATTCAAGCAGTCAAAAATCAAAATTCAGCTAATAAGAGATTAGCCATTCATGGGGAGTTGCCTTCCTCAATTGCTGGAGTGGAGGTATTGCCTGCTCCACCAGTGTGATCGATATTTTCAACCAAAGGATCAATGTCCATAGTATGACTCTACTGAAAGGAGGAAAGAGATCGCAGGTTTTCTTGTTGCTCAAAACCTGCACCCAAGCTTTCAATCGAATCATGAGAGAAGTTTAAAATTTCCTTCACAATCACATATTTACTTTTGTATAAGTTCCTGAATATTCTGTTATTCCTTTCAAGCCAAATAAACCATAGAAAAATTTGTACAAAAGAATGAGTACCAACAGCTGACATTCCAAATTTTAGCACAAGAGGTAATCTAAAGAGGTCAGCAATAGACAAAATGGCAGGATATAAAGGATATAAAGAGAAAACTTGCCATATTGAATAAGTAAAAGAGCATGATATGAAAAGATGTGCTATAGATTCCACGTTTGCATTACAAAATACACAGAAAGTGAGGCCATTCCAACCTCTTTTGCATAGATTTTCCTTAGTCAGAATTTTATTGCATACCACTAACCAGGAAAACAATTTGATTTTAAGAGGAACCCAGCATTTCTAGACTTAATGAAAAATTTAAATCTTAACCCACCATCATTTCCAGACTGCGTAGGCATGTTAGTGTGGGTAGATCTTTCTTTTCTCCACATTTTGGTAAACCCGAAACCCTTGGAAATGGTGTGGAGTGCTGGAAGGGATACTATCAATCCCTACGACCATCGCAGTTGGGGCTTTCTTTGAACATAGGTATTATTTTCCTCTCAAGAATTTCGTTAGTTTCGTATTTGATGATTGCTTTTGCTGTAGTAACTTCTCTTTCGTTTCTCAGACCAATCAGCGACTCCTTTTGTTGAGCCTAAGCGTGTTACTGATTTCATCTTTAGTCATCTTGGTTTAAGGTATTCAAATAGGCCTATGCAGGAAACTGATCGTGTGAAGGTATTCACATTGGCCACTCCTTCTGTTCTATTTTACCATAAACTGATCGTATAACCCGTTAACTCGAGTCAACCCGACCCGTTAAGAATGGATTAGGGTAGAGCTTTTGTATACCGGTTGATCCATTAACCCATCACCCGCTAACCTATAAATTTAATGGGTCAGGGTTTGGGTAGCATACTACGGGTAACCCGTTAACCTATTAACCCAGGGGTAACTAAGTAAATTTACCTAAACCCTAACATTTTAACATAAAATATAAATACAAATATAAATATATAAGTATATATAACCGCTGAGACACATTTTAACTCTAACATTTTACTTCACCACAAATCACAACCGACCCCCGACCCCCCGTCCCCCTCCCCTCGGTCCCCCGATTCCTTGATCCCTGTAAGCCCTAACCAGAGAGACTCAGAGAGGCAAGCGGTAGCACCGGCAAGCGGCGGGCGACTCTCTCCCCGTACGAGCGACGGCGCGACGCCCGAGTCTCTCCCTTGAGTCGACAAGCGGCAACACCGACAGTCTGTCTCGCTCTCACGCTCTCGGCTCCAGCACCGACAGACCATCTCTCCCTCTCCCGCTCTCGGCTCTTCGGCACCAGTAGTCTGTCCTTCTTCGGTAGTCAACAAAAGGAACCACCTCCCGCTCTTCGGCACTAGCAGTCTCTCCCTCTCCCGCTCTTGGCTCTCCAGCTCTCCCCCTTTCTCCTATTCGCCATCATCCATTGACAGGAGGAACCATCCATCCAGCACCGACAGTCCGTTGCTCAGGTGAGGTCCTCTTCCATTGCTTTGCCACTCAGAGTCTTAGACACTCAGTCGGTTAGATTTTTTGTTTTTGTTTTTATGGTATGTTGGTTATTATGTTATCATGTTATGTTAAGAGACAACACTTAGTTTTTATTTGGCCAAGCAATTGAGATACTCAAATACCTTTGATGCTTGCAGCCTACTACATGAAGTCTTCATGTGGATCTTCGACTAGAGATCTCGAATAATGACATGACTAATTAAGTTTGACAATGAGTTGTCTAAGTATCTACGTCTGTTAAAAAAGTTTCTTCCAACAGTTGCAACAAAAATTGAATCTGATCTAAGACAAGGTCTTCTCACCTTTCATCTAAATTTATTGTAGTATATCTTGAATATTATTATAACAGTCATTTTTCTCAAATTATGCCAACGACCTTTTCTTTAAGCACATGATGAGAGTTTTAGACTTGCTGATTGGAAATTTCTTCTCTATTTATTTCATATCCTCATCTTCCTTAAGTTCAAATGATCAAGGAAGATACCAAATCAACCTATTTATTGAAATTGAATTTGTATGATAGAATTGCTAGTTTATTCCTAAGTGTTTGCTTTTACCTAGTTACACCAAGATCACGATGCATTTGTTGTCAATATCAAATATGCCACCTTTAACTTTGTTGGAATTATTCACCTATTCAAATTTCAGATAGGCCTTTATCTTAATTCCTTTGTTGTGCTTTCTTTTTTCATTAATGGCACTCTACATGACATACTTGGTATTGTAATAACCAAACCTACCCACATTATATATATATTTATATGTGCACGTTATCAGGATCAGATATGTTATCTAAAAATGGTCTTAAGTGATTAAACTAACAATTCACGGTGACCTTTTATCTTAATTCTCTTTTTGAATATTAACAATTCTCTTCTCAATTGACAATATTAAGCTAGTCTAGAGCAAGGAAGACACTAAATAAGATAGTGTAAGAATTTTTAATGAGAATAATTGAATAAGAAAAGCGTACACTGTTTAAGATTTAATTATTAAGGTTAGAAACAAAAAATAAAAAACTTTGATGTCATGGAACAGCATGGCTGTAACTTTGAATATCAATAGATATAAACCATCCATGGCTATGACTTAATATGTTAGTATCATGTTCATATCGTCTATTAATAAATTAATGATATCAAAGAGAAGTTAATGATTCCAGAAGTTACCATGTTTAAAATGAGAAATTTTTGGAGTTTCTTGATGATTGCTAAAGTATTGTAATTTGTCTTGATCATGTTTTTTTACAAATATTTGTCTTGATTATGTTAATATGATATCAAAGAAATTTGTCTTGGTTACTTATAATTGAATTTCCTATTTTGATGTTTGTTGTTCTTTTTATGTGATTTCAATTTGATACGTTTTATTTTCTAGATACAATGTCACACATAGAACTAATTAATGTAGAGTCTGGCACTGTTGAACAACAAAAATCAACATCAACTACAAGCACTCAGAATCAGAAAAAGACACGGCAAATAAAATCGGATGCTTGAAAGGATTTTATTAGAATTGAAGTTGATGGGATACCCAAGGCAAAATGTAAACATTGTAGTGTTGAATATATGGCTAGGTCAAAAATGGGACAAAGAATTTAATTCAACATTTGAAACTTAAGCATCCCTCAAAAGTGAAGCAAGATGTTCATCAAATGTTAATAAGTGTGGTAGGACAGAAAAGGGATAAAGAGAATGCCATAGACTTACAAAATTGGAATTTTGATCAAGAATTGAGTAGAACAAATCTTGCTCGTATGATCATTCTTCATGAGTATCCTTTTGCTATTGTTGATCATGCCGGATTTCGAGAATTCATTAGGAATCTTCAACCACTATTTAGAATGATTTCACGTACCACAATAAAAAAAGATTGCATGAATATCTATGAAGAAGAGAATGTGAAATTATATAGCTATTTGGAGACACTCAGTTGTCGTATTAGCCTTACCACTGACATGTGGACATCCAATCAAAACAAGGGCTATTTTGTTTTGACAGCACATTTTATTGATGATAATTGGAAAATGCAGAAAAGAATTCTTAATTTTTCTGTAATTGATGCTCCTCATACTGCTGTTGCACTTTTAAAAGCTATTCTGGAGATATTGTATAAATGGAACATTGATAGAAAATTAATGTCTATTGTTTTAGATAATTGTTCCACAAATGATGCTTTTGTTAGAGAAATTTTAGAGAAACTTCCGACTAGAACTCTTGTGGCATATGGGCAATTATTTCATGTTAAATGTTATGCACATATTTTGAATTTAATTGTCCAAGAAGGAATTGAGATCATAAGGGACGTCACAATAAAAGTGCATGAGAGTGTGAAGTATGTTAAGTCTTCCACATTAAGATTGCAGACTTTCAAAGAAGTGGCTAGTCAAGTAAAAGCTCCAAACAAATCTCTTGTTTTAGATGTTTCAACAAGATGGAACTCCACCTTCCTTATGTTGCAAACCGCTTTAGAATTCAAGGAAGCTTTTTCTCGTTTGGCAATAGTTGATACTTCTTACAAGTTTGAACCTAGTGCAGAGGAATGGGAACATGCTAAGATTGTTTGTGGTT
>JAMKQA010027789.1:0-14166 GCA_024699735.1 Posidonia australis
AGGCTCTACCGGTTCAATTTCATCTTGAGTTTGTTCATTTTGATCTATTATTCCATCATTTCCATTTACAGGCTCATTTTGGTTTTCCCCTATATTTTCCATAGGTTCATTCATGTTTTCCATATTTTGTTCCCCCTCAATTATAGGGTCATGTTCCGGGATTTCATTGAAATAGTTATCTCCCACTACAAGCAGTGGTTCTATTACATTTTCATTCTCTTCCTTTTCTTTTAAATTTTCAAGAAAAGTTGCATCCCTATATTCAATGATTTCCTTTTCTTTATGGAAAAATTTATAACCAAAAGAATTTTCACAGTAACCTATAAATATACACTTCAAGGTTCTAGAATCTAACTTATCCCTTAATTGACCAGGAATAAGTACATGAGTTACAGAACCCCATTTCCTCAAATAATGTAAATTGGGCTTAGATCCTGTCCACAACTCATAAGGTGTACTAGGTATAGATTTTGTGGGTATTCTCTTTAACACATGATTTGCTGTAAGCAAAGCCTCTCCCCAAAATCTCTTGGAGAGTCCTGAATGTGATAGCAGACATCTAACAAAATTCATAAGAGTTCTGTTTTTCCTTTCCGCCACACCATTTTGTTGTGGAGTATAAGGCATTGTTGTATGCCTCTTGATTTCATGCGTTTCACAAAATAGTTCAAATTCCTTAGAATTATTTTCCCCACCTCTATCTAACCTTAACACCTTAATACTTCTTCTTAGTTGTTTTTCAACTTTCAACTTGTATTTCTGAAAACAAGTCAAGACTTCACTTTTATGGCTTATTAGATAAACATAAGTGTATCTAGAGAAGTCATCTATAAAAGTCACAAAGTATTCCTTGTGATCATATGTTTTAACACTAAGTGGACCACAAACATCAGAAGGAATTAAGCCCAATAATTCATCTGATCTATGTCCTATTCCAAATGGTTTCTTATAGTCAACTTTCCAACTAAACAATGTTGACACTTATCTAATTCCATATCATTAAGATGAGGCAACAAATTCATTTTTACCATTTATTTCATTTTATGCACATTAACATGAACCAATCTTAAGTGCCATAAATCACATTCCGATAAGAAACACAAGAGATAACCAGAAGTCACATCAATATTATTTATTTCATTTCCAGATATAACAAGTTTGAATAGATCTTATTCAGGTACAAATTTTCCCATAGCAAAGACCTTTTTGTCTTTTTCTATGGAAACACGTTTATAATAAAACCTGACTTCCATGCATTTCTTTATCAGCATGCCAACTGAAATAAGATTCCGCCTCATGCCTGGTGCATAAAGGATGTCTTTAAGTACCATAATGTTGTCCCCCAAATCCAAGCGGTAGGTGCCAACTCATTCCACATCTAAATAGGTATTGTTACCCATATAGATACGTTGTTCCCCAGGATTGAATTCTTTAAATGACTCCAATCCTTGTTTGGTTTTGGCAATGTGCCTTGTAGCACCAGAATCTACCCACCACTCATTTGTATTGGGAGTTACAATATTATTACATTCAGTGACACAAATAAAGACTTTCTTATTCTTCTGTTCCGAGATCTTGCATTTGTTACCATCCCTATTTGGATAATTTACTCTGTAGTGACCAAATTGGCCACATACATGGCAAGAATCTTGTAGTCATTTCCTTTGGTTTGGCTTAAAGTTCTTGTTGTATCCATTCTTCCTCTTGTTATTCTTTACTTCTAGTATGCAACATTTGCTTCTTCTAGATTGGTTTCATATTTCTTCCTGTTCTGTGGCCAACCTAGCAGGTAGTTCAGAAAGTTGAATAGGGGTTGACCTAAGAGATGTGGTTACCATGTCATAGTTATGTGGGAGACTATTTAAAATTGTAGCTATTTGCAGTTTTTTAGGAATAGGGGTTCCTGCAATAGCCAAGTCCTTAGCCATAACTATCATGCCATTTATGTGTTCCACTACATTTTGTTCTTCGAGCATTTTGCAAGAGTTATATCTTTGAAGGATAAGTTGGGTTGTCATTTCAGTTGTTTTATCATATTTTTCCTTCAAAGCATTCCACAATGTGTAAGATGTAATGTATATTTCAAAACATTTTAATAAACTATCCTCCATAAACATGAACATAAGGTTTTTAGCCTTTTTGTCATCAATCTTTAATTTTTCATGTTTTTTAATTTCCGCTTCAGAAGCGTCATTTGACAATTCTAGAGGATTAGCTTCAATAGCATGTTTAATATTGTCATATTCTAATGCATGTTTGATTTTCCGGTACCACATCTCATAGTTAGCCCCATTCAATTTCTCTATCCTAGCCAATTTGGTTGTGAACAGTTTGCTAGCCATTAAAACTACAACAAATGTAGATATACAATTTAAAATTTGTGTAATTTCTCAAGCAAATAATGAACAATAATTCCTGAACTAAAATAATATTCAAAACTAACAATGTTTATGAGTTCTTCAATCAAAATTCAGAGGAAGAACTAACTGCACCATAACAAGTGCGCCTGCGTGTGGTGCGCTTGTGAGGTGCGCCACTCAGATGCGCCACCTAAGTGCGTCTGAGAATTTCAAAATAGATATTGTGCTTTTAAATTACTGATTGATCAAGTGTTTAATTAATCAAATATGTAACTTAATTTAATAGTTAATTTCTTAACAACAGATATATATCTTATTCTTAAAACATGCAAAAAATTAATCACTAATATCTTTAATTTCTTATCAAAACATGCAATAATATATAAGATCTAAGTTTCTAAAGATTATTAATCTTTATAACAGATTATTAGAGAATAATGACCACTTAACTTATTAATTTCAGAAATCATGCAAAAATTTTAATTTCCAATTTATATCTTCAAACTTGCATAATTTCAAACAAGATATAAACAATATGCATTTCAATTTAAATATACCAATCCCTTATTATTTTTAATTATTTAATCATGTATCCTTTATATCACCCACCCCTTATTATGTAATAACAGTCTAACCCGTGAAAAACAGACGCGGGCTGGGAAGGAGGGGCCGCAACAGAGGAGGCGTGCGTTGGAAAGGGGTTCGTCGGTGCAGGTGGCGGAGATCGGTAGAGGGGCGTGCGGACGGCGGTGCACGCGTGCAGGCGCGGATGGTCGCGCAGGAGAGGGTGGCCGACGGCTGTGCGGGAGGTCACAGCGTGGTGCGCAAGGACAGTGCCTTATGGGTGGAGGAGGAGGCAACTGCGCGTGTGGGCTGTGTTGTAGTGTGCGGGGGAGCGACGGTGGGTTCCCCGCGCAGGGTCAAGGCTGTGCAGATGGTCGCGTGGGAGAGATAGCTGGTGGCAGGGAGGGTTTTTGGGACTGTTCGGCGGACATATCGTCGTATGGGGGCTTCAGTGAGGTGGATTTAACCAGGAAACGAGGTATGTTTTTCTCGATGATTTTCTCTTCGTTTTCCTATCTATTTACAGTGGAGCCTCAACGTCTCCACCTCCCTTCGTCTTAGTAACGGCTTCTTGATTTACGTTGGCCAATAACTTCGACGAATCAAAGCTATTAAACCACGACCGTTTTCTCCTTTGACTGTAACAGACGGTGGTCTTCATGACCACCTTTCAACAAAGTCTGCTTGCGATGTTATCCTTGGTCCCAACATAGTATGCTTTGTTCTCATATGCCACCAAAATTCACCCAAAAAAAAAATCCAATAGTTTCGTGCTAAGGGAAATTTTGACACTCGAATGCAGAAGAATATCGAGTATTGCTTGCTAGATCTTCTAGAGTCTTGACTGTGGGATATATCACTAACATGCAAAACCATATAACAATTGGACAACACATTCAACATTTTTACTCCAATCTACAACAACTTTATCCTTATATATGCTTACTCAATCATTCTCGGTACCATTAACATGTAGAGCATCCACAACCTAACTCATAAACTGATTGTTATGTGTACAACTTAAATCCTGTATAGGGTTTCTGACATTCCCATGGCATCAACCAAATCAATTATAGTTATTAGCAGTGAAGCTTATGTACCTTCACTATTTCAGTCGTTATCTCCAACAGTTTAATTAGGTAAATAAATATATAGAGTATTCCCAACACCACAATCAGAATGAGTATAAGCTTCATACTAGATCTCTACCTTCAAATCAGAAAGCAAGACATCAACCTTGCGATACACAATACTACCCTAAGACCAGTTGCATGTTAGACTGTGGTTAGCTTTAAAGGAAAGATTGCTGACTGCTTCAAGAACATGTCATTAAACCAGAAGCATGTAGTGCATTCTTAACTTGTGAGATCGAGTTAGGAATCACGCATCATGAAAGTCTTTCTCACTGTACGTCTTTAATTATATGCCAATCATCATTTTTGTTGATTTTAACAAACATAATTCATTCTTCAAATGATCTTTTGACTTCAGCAACTAAGGGAAAGGTGTCCAAGTTGCAAGACTTGATGTTTTAACCAAGTCAATGCAACGTGAATATGGTGTATTAGTGCAAAGAACGGACATTATCAGATAGTTTATGCATGAATCTCACTGTTTTAAAGTGACATCATTGTTTAAAGTGCTCTTAATCCATTTCTAATTATTCTTTTTAAATGTCTTGCATGCAGAGTTACCTAAATGGAAAAATTGAGAAAAAAATACATGAAATGTAGGGAATGAAGGTGTTGGAATGGTAAGTTTATACTGAACATAGAACAAAATGGGATAAGTAGTTACTAAGAATATTTTATCTTGAGAAGAGAAGGAAAAGAGGGATGAAGGGATACATAAACATTCCTCTGGAACTAAAAGATAATAATTAACCTCGGAAGGGAATTTTCTATCGAAGAGTGAAGTGTCAAAATGAACTTAAGAATGTTTTTTTGACACAAAAATGAGCTTGAGGATGACACTTGGGAAGAGAAGATCCAATCCTACTGCACACGTAATTAAGATGCATAGTAACCACGTTCGCAAACAATAGATTCATCTGGTAACAACAACGAGGAGGATATGAAATTTATGTTGCTTCTGCAGCTCAAAGTTCAAGCATTTGACTAAAAAAGGCAAAGGCAACCCAATAAGTTCCTCACAGAGAGAGAGAGAGAGAGAGAGAGAGGGAACCACTATTTGGTTTTCTCGTGGGAGAATAATGCTTGGAACGAAACCCTAATGCTTGCTATCTGTATATGTGTGAGAGAAGGTGGTTTTCAGGTATAGTTTTGAACAAGAAACTATTCCTAGTAAGGAGAATTCTATGGCAAAGACAGGTAGATATATATATATATATAGAGAGAGAGAGAGAGAGTGATGCACCTTCTGGCAAACCCTAAATCCTATTCCATAATTTTTGTCGGTCATCAAGCATATTAACACACCACGAAAAAGACAGAAGTCACCATCTCCCATAACATTCAATTGAATAAACCAAATATGCTTAAATCTTACCATATATTTATATACAATAAATACTAGAGGATATTTTGTATGTATGAATTATAGCTGACAAATACACAAACGAGTGAAACAAAACACGATGACGGCGAAGATGACAGCGAAGAAGAAGAAGAAGAAGAAGTTAACGAATACCTGGTGCTAGCAAAATCATAGAGCCTGCCAGTGCTGGAAAAGATCATCAGACCAACTTCTGCATCGCAAAGTATCGCAAGCTCCCTCGCCTTCTTCAGCAGCCCATTCCTCCTCTTCGAGAACGTCACCTGCCTGCTCGTCGAGTTGTCGATCCTTCGGATAACAATCTTGCCTCTCCCCATCTCTACACCCAAAAAGCGAAAAATCCAGACCCATCAAATCAGAATAAAACCAAAACCAATGGATCTGAAAATACAAAAGAAAAGGGATCTAGCCTGAGCTAACTAACAATATAAACAACTATAACAAGAATAAGAAGAAGAAGAAGAGAGGCAAAAAGGGTATTTCCTTACTTCACCCAGAGAAGAAAATAATAAGCTGAAAATGGAAGCTACGAGCTCCTTTGCCCTTTTCCCAGATTAATCAGATCAGATGGAAGAGCTGAAAGAGGAATGATAAGAAGACGAAGAAGAAGAATAGGAAGAGGTGGAATAGAGGTGGAAAGGTGACTCTACATGAGGTCCTTTCCGGGTTGGGGTCTGTGTTTATATGTTTATATTTGGAGTTCAACATTAGTACCAGGTGATGGCTACTACCCATTTTTTATCTCCAGCCCTCTCATTACTACATCCTTTCTATTTTAATAACACCCGTATACTTAATAGAGGAAAGAATCCACACCAAAGAAAAAGCTAGTTGCGGTTTCCTTTCCTCTTTCCCTCCCTTTCTTCTTTCCTCTTGCTAATTATAAATTAACGAGTTTTCCTCCAACTGAGCAGAGATGATTAAAAAAACACAGGTGGTGACAGACTTTTCCAAATTAAATCAACAGCGCCAGTGGCGCATCGAGAACGACGTCGACCGTATAGATCGCCAACACGTGTTTGCCCATTCTGCCCCGTCCGCTCCTCGCACCGCACGCCAGTTTTCCATGGTAATTAGTGGGGGACAGCGGGGGTAGTTACGTCAGCATGGGTTGTTCGGACGAGTCCTGGTTGATCAACTCGGACCGGGACGGGTCAGGGGTTGGGGGGTGTTCGGTCCGTGATTGCTCGCACCGGCCACGCGTCGGGTGGCACGGACTTTTCGGAGAGATTAATAAAGGATGAAAGGTTGGCTATTTATGGAGTGGTTGCCAAATGTGGCATAAACAACGGAGACAGGGAGAACAAGGAAACTAGGAAAGAGGAGAAAAAGGCCAAAAAAAAAAAAAAATCCCCTTAGGCATGCAAGTATGCAAACCCAAAGTAGAATAGGCCTGATCTTGTCACAAAGTCTCAGTTACGCCTTTACTATACAGCTCTGTTGGAAGTTGGAACTGTCAACTGTCCAATCATCGACTACATTCCCTCGTTGTTTCAAAACAAAACTACATCTCCCTTTCCTCTCCATTAAGATTCCATCCATAGTTTCCATTTTTCCCTCCAATTCTACCTTCGTGGTCTCACTACTAAACTTGCATGGTCAAATAAGATAATTAACCCGTATTTAGACAAGAAGTGTATTAAATCGTGTGTACCTGGAGAGCATGCTTGAAATATTTTCACTGATAGCCATGTTTTTTACAGTTAAAAAATGAAGATAAGATGAAGATCTTCAGTATGATGACTATTGCTGTTTAACAATGAATATCAGATTGTGGTACATTACGGCTTGAAAATAATAATACTAGCTCAAGAGAAAATATTTAGTCATGTAGTTCTTGCTTTATTTGTTTTAGAGATTGAGATTGTTAATTAAGCAAGTCCTATAAGAAACCAGATTTAGTTTTTTTGCAAACACTAAGATTATATATTGATGATATATCACTTGGTTATGCGTATCACTACCAAGTGTAGGAAATATATGTCCATAATATAAAAATCAGGCCAACAATTTTCAGCCCAACCACCCAAAATAAATTGTTCTTAACAGTACTAGTTCATTATCAAATAAAACAGAGAATGTTAAAGTTAAAAATCCAAAAATCCCCAAATTATTGCTTTCAGACCCCTACTGAAGTGGATCATAGGACTTTAATGCTTTTGTCGAGGGAGACAACAGAAGTGCAGTGGCTGGAGCCGGGAGGCCAATCGAAGAGCCAATTGCTTGGACTGTTAGACGAGCTTGAGCCTGGTCCCCTAAACTAGATTTAGTTGATCTACAAATAAAACTCACTTTGGACTTGGGATATTGGCAATACCTTAACGTTTCCATGAGAAGTACCATGCCATTATCAACTAACTAGTAGTGGTCTCATGTTTTGAGTTTCACTCAAGTGATTAATTTGATATTATCAACCCCTACTCGTGTGCTTGGATGCATGCAACCAAGATCAACATCCCATGCCTAGTTGTGTTCTTTCTCAATCGAACTCAGTGATCCATTCTCGCTCTTATTAGTGGAATCGTGTGAACAAACTCAGTGATCTATGCGATTGGACTCAGATGATGTATCATCTATTTATTGAGTTTGAAAACCCTTCACCCCTCTTTCTAGGCCACGATGAATTAATTAGGTTTCATTATTAAAAGATTCAAAATAAAAATAATACCAACCTCAGCCGGTGGTTTGTCCCAATCAACTACCCCAACATTGGATTCTTTGTGCTTAATCGATCTCCAAATTAAGTAAACCCACGATTAGCTGTTTGTCATGTATTTTGAATTTTTTTATTGTAAGAGGACTAAATTTTGGAAATGATGATAACTTTGTACCTCCTAGTACTGATTACATTGTTTTACCTTTAACCTTTCTCCTTTTCACATATAAGGCACACATATTTGCACAACATGTATGTCTCTAGTGTTAATTTAGGGCACTTTGTGAAGCCAATTTCAGCAAAATGTGGAGTCAAAGTAAGTTCTACATATAAATTTTCCAAAAGGGTTTTTTTAATAATATTTATGTAATTGTGTTTTCTCATAGCTAGGTAAGTTACTTAACATTAAGCAATGAAGGCAATTCAAAGTAGAGGTCTAATGGGAATTGGACGATCATATTTGGTCAAATACCTAGCAACAAACTCCTACTATCCTTTCATTATAATATTTTCAAACACATTCCTGGATGGCAAGCCTAAAGGTTTTATTGATGATATCAATATTGACCATAATGACAATATTTTTATTGGTGATAGTAACCATATCTATATTATTGATGATGGTGACGATATTGATGATAATTTTGATACAGAACGACTAACTATGACAAATGAGCTACTATCTATATGATGCTAAAATAGACTAATTTGATATCACCCTTCAATTTGAATGCAAAAAAATGTCTCATTGCATAACATGGATGCGAAACATTTATGTTCTGTATATGAACAAGATATATTTGAATTTCATTTTTCTAATGTAGTCCATGAATTAATATTATATTATCAACACTAATTACCAAAACCTCGATTGGATCATTAATATAGAAGAAAATTTTAGTCAAACTTATGCAACTCTTTGGAATAGATGAAAACCCATACGATCATTGATGGCTTGTTGAGACAACCCACGACAAAGGGAGTGAGGTGTTTGAGGGTTTAAGTCGAAGGGGTCTGATCGGAGATGCTTTAATGCTTAAGTTAGAATTGCATTAGAGAGTATAAGGTGAAATTGACTGACAATGATTCAATATATGTAGGTGGAAACAAGCCACTCCAGCCTCCCCTCGACGTGCACTTGCCAAAAACAAGAGAGATTATCAGGCAATATCAAAGTCGATTTCTTGCCCCCTCGAATTGCTTTAATGTGTCTTTTCGATAGAACAAGCTTACTTTCTCCTTTCTTGCCCCCTCCCTCCATGTGTCTTTCCCTCCACCACTCCAGCACCCTCATCATTAATGCTTTAGCTCCGGTGCACTCCAGGCGTCCCTAGCCATCATTGTGCTTGTTCCTCCCTTTTTTTCCCATCTATAGCAAAGCGTGACCATGTCGAGCCCACTTATTACTAGGTGATGGTCATCCAACAATGGAGAATAAAACACTCATGTTGTAGACAGTTTTCTTGTCAATATTAATTTGTCTTTAATTTGGAGGTCATTGAGTATAAAGTTGGATTTGGAGGTCATTGAGTATAAAGTTGGACATAAATTTATATTTCTTATGATCGTGGTGGGTGCCAACAGTGCTACAATATGACATGTCATTACTTAGTTGATAATTGTTTATTATCTTTGTGGGTGTCCTCCAAAAATAAAACTGTTGGCGGTATTTTGACTAGATCAACTCGCGTAGGAAAGGATATGCATTCCTCGAACATGATTGGGAAGACAATTGGGATAATTAAACTTCTTATTCTCGTTACAAGTAAATACTGTAATTGAACTTGAATGCTCATTTGTGGTTGATCACCTCATGGCCATGACCTAATCACCTCTGGGATATCAATGGCACCTAACATCTCCATGTTATGCACACAACAATCTGCAACTTAGGTAGCATTTGGAAACTTTTTTTTATGCTAACTTATTGCGTTAAGCGTTTATTGTTCAATAAGGATTTTCAAACAATATCTGATACATGAGCTTTTCCAAAAAAAAATTGGTTGTAGCTTGTTTATGTATTTTAAGTTATTAAACAACTTTCTCAAAAGCTAATGGGTATTAGTTTTTTGAAAAGTTATGAATATTAGTTTCTTAATTTTCCAATGATACCCTCAAAAGTTAATTTGAATTACAACATGGACATAACAAAATTACAACATGAAGATTCTAACATCAACGACAACGACGACGATGATAGTAGATTCACGTGACACTGACGACAATGATGGCGATGGAATTTGGCAACGACAAATTTAGGTGACAATGACGTTGGTGGGCGGTGATTGTTTAAGAGCAATACAATCTTTAAATTAACTTGTTAGTGCTTATTGAAAGTATAAACTAAACAAAATTTTCTTTACATCCATAAAAGCTGCAACCAATATAATTTAATAAAAAATCAACTTTATCCAATAAACTACGGATGAAAAAACATTTCTAAATGCAACATTAGATAGTTAAGCACTCTGTAATCTACAAGACCATTGAACCTCTTCATGCACATGCCAAATTAACATGATCTCCAGCTCATCTCCTGCACTCAAACGCCAACAAAGTTCAACAAGTAACAACTACAACAACATTAACAAGTACAAGGCTTCTAATGGTTTAAGACAAGGTGATCTATTATCCCCCTTTCTATTTATTGTTGTTACTAACATCCTAAATAGGATGTTATCCCTTGCTGTGAACAACAACTTGATTACGGGCATTCAGTTGCCTAATGGTGGACCACACATCTTTAATATACAATATGATGATGACACGATTTTATTTTTAGCAGCTTCTGAAGAAAATATTATTAACATCAAGAGGATTCTGTGTTATTTCCAATCCTATTCTGGATTAAAGATAAATTTCCAAAAATCATCTCTCATTGGTGTAGGGGTTGGTGACGAATCCACCATCAGATTCTCTCATATTCTTGGCTGTTCTACCTCCCCCCATCCTATCAGATATTTAGGTTTACCATTACATTATAAGAAGGCAAATATCTCAGATTGGTCCCTAGTGATCGAAAATATCTCAAAAAAACTCTCTCTTTGGAAAGCCAAGCAATTATCTCTTGGTGGTCGACTTACTTTGGTAAATTTAGTCCTCTCAGCTATACCTACTTACTACCTCTCTGTCCTACACCTGCCATCTAAAGTGGGAAAAGTAATTGACTCATTAAGGAGCAAATTCCTATGAAAATCCTGTTCTTCTTCTTCGTCCACACTACATCTGGTTAAGTGAAAAATGCTTTGCAGATCCAAAGCTCATAATGGATGGGGAATTATAAACATTAAAAGCTTCAATTTAGCCCTAAAAACAAATCTGCTATGGCAGCTACACTCTAACTCACACTCCCTAAAGTGGAAAGAGATTATAAAGGCTAGGTATTTTTCTCGATCATGGCTTGGGGCACTTCTAAATTCCTCAATAGGGAGATCATCTTCACTTTGGCAAGAAATGAAGAACTGCTTCAATTTTCTAAATAGCTTTACTACATTCCAAGTCAAAAATGGAAACAATATTATTTTCTGGGAAAACAAATGGTGGTGTGGGGAAAAAATAGAACATTACCTGCTAGATCTATTTAAGTTGGCTAAATTTAAAAAGGTTTCAATAGCAAAAACAGTGGCAATTTATAGAGCTGATTTTAACAAATTATTTATTGAGCCTTCTTCATATGATACTTTAGATAATGTTCAATCCCAGACGGACATACTTATAGATATTATTAGAACCATTATGATTTATCTTGAGGAAGACACTTTGGAATGGACCCCCTTTACCAACCACTATACTGTCAAATCAGGATACCATGTTATAAATGATGGTGGAATTAGATTTCAATTTCATAAAGAAATTTGGCTCAGTTGGGTCCCCTTAAATGTTAAATTATTTTCCTGGTTAATTTTATTCAATAAGATTTTAACTAAAGTCAACCTTTGTAAGAGGGGTTGGAATGGTTCAAAAATATGTACATTTTGCAGAGGTTTTGAGGAAACCACTAATCATCTTTTTATTTCTTGTCCCTTTGCTACATCTATATGGTATGTTTTTATGAAGAGACCATTATACCTCGCTATATGTTCTATCCCTGACTTATTTGAATTCATTCCCACTCAGTTATCTGACTTTCCTCGTAAAGGCAGTCACACCTTAATTCAGATTATTTTGTGGTATATATGGAAGGAGCGGAATAACAGAATTTTTAGGAGATCATGCAAATCTCATCATATTGTTATTAACGAAATTTTCTCTGTTTGTCATTCCTGGATTTACAACTTGGGTATAGGTTTTGAACAAGAAGAGACCCTCCATGTCATAGCAGTCATGGATAATGAAAGGACTGTGGAGCACACAACTCATGCTTTACAAAGCAACAGGGCTCAGGATTCCTACCAACCCACCAGGAATGTTGAGGAAAATACCCCATCTCTTGATTAATCTTTTGTTGATCGAACTATACTATTCTGGTTTTTTTGGAATACTTTGATTCGACTTGATGTTGGCTATATTCTTTTTGATTTGGAATATTTTATTCCAACTGGTATGTAATTGATAATGAACAACTCTGTGGTATAAACTGGTTGTGATTTTTCTCAATTTAATTAATAGATCATCGTTTACAAAAAAAACATTAACAAATACATGTACGATGCACCCTTCCACCAATCGAGGTCTTCTCCTGCACACTTTCATCGGCCTTCGCATATGGCCATGCATACAGCCTTCACTGTACACAAATGTTCATCTCCTCTATGTTTTTTCGATAAATCTCCTCTATAATCATTACTTCATCTTCAAATGGAGAGAAAAAGAAGAGCTACTAGGATACTAAGCGTCAACATCATATCAGCAGTAAACGGAGGACATGGGCATGGGAAACGGTGATTATTCTTTTTTAGTTGGTCCACCAAACAAGTGCTCTGGAACTGTGGCAGACAGAAGAGGAATTGTTAATGGAGATGATGACCACGACAAGCTTTCCTCGATCATTGGCCGGAACCTCACGTGGGTATTGATTCGTTCAGCCAATGGGCTGGAGAGATCTGCATGAGATTCTCAAACTGAAGGCACTCCATGTGGCTGAGGATTTCAAAATCCAAGTACATATGGTAATATAATATGACCATGTGTTTGTGTGACGTCTCATGCCTTTAAGTAAGAGCCAGAGCCAAGTGTCAATCATCGTCAAATCATGCGTCTGGGGATAGCGCAGGAGGAAAAGGCAGATCACATCTAAAGTCTGCAACCCCTGTGCTTTCCAACCTTTGACACTCAAAACTTTTTACAAAACTCATGCTTGGTGTGTGAGGCAGCGTGGGGATATTGAGTACTGCGTTTGGAGGACAGTGTTGTTGTTCCCTTTGTTGCCTCCTGGACATGTGCAGTGGACAGTTAACTCAAAAGAGGCAGCCATGGCAACTGACACAAAACATACTTGAGGTCTTATCTTGGGGTGTATGCACCCGGATCCTTAATTTCATGTGAAAAGGAAAGGACAAAAAAGATTCCATGTAACTTCTGTCGTTAGATGCTACAGTATATATGGAATCGAATGAACATGGAATGCCGAGTTCCTAGCGGTATTTTTGTGATATATGGATTGATACATGGACATATAAAAACTCATGTTAGTTAACCTTTATCATTGTAAGCATAGATGTTAGGTGAATATAATATTATATTTTTCAATAATGAGGAAACTATATCAACGACAAAGAGGACAATGACAATGATAGTAACTATTGATCATTATTTACTTGAAATATCCTAACAAACGTTTGCAATCGTTCTGAGATTCATTGATTCAACATAAAGTTTTTTGCGAACATCCATTGATGCACTATTTCATCATAAGGGACTTGCGGATGTTCGTTGATACATGGCTTCAACACAGGAATTAAGCAAATGTCTGCTCCGAACGTCTTTGCCTTTACAATTTTCAGATCAAGGGTTAAGCGAACGTCTATTATAGGACTACTCCTTATAAACGGACCCATTTTATCCCATATATATATATATATATACATATTAACTCTCTCTCTCTCTCTCTCTCTCTCTCTATATATATATATA
>JAMKQA010027790.1:0-19564 GCA_024699735.1 Posidonia australis
TTATAGGGATCTATCAAAGGGTAACTCATGAGAAACGAAGGGCCTTGCAAACGAAAAGCCTCGAATATTCCTTGGCACATTCGTTTGCAAGGGTAACAGCCCGGAAGATGGAAGGTCTGCAGCCGCAGCCTGGAAAAGGATAGGCGCCTGCTTGGTGAGCCAGTGATGTGCGCCTGCTTGGTGAGCCAGTGATGTGCGCCTGTTTGGTGCGCCTACAAGGTGCGCCAACCCAGCTCACAGATTTCTTTGGGCTCTGGCTTGCTAATAGGTTTGGGGCTTGGTTTAAGGGTTGATCACATCCAAAGCAACATAAGGATACTCATCTCTGGGTCACCTCAAAATCGGGGTGTCTACAGTTGGTCCAGAAAGTTGTAAAGGATATGTTGAGGAAGTTGCATATCAAATATGCTAAAGAAGCTCTGAAAGGCATCCTTCACAGTCAAGTTTGGATCCAGAATAAAGGTGTCAGTGATCTCAGCAAGAGGCCCCAAAGTAGACCAATTGTCAAACCAGAAACTGACCATACCACGCCCAATTGACCATGAAATATGTTCTCTCATGGCAATCCAAGCCAGTTGCATCTTTTTCCACCTAGCAGGACCCTTAACCATCGAAGAGTCCTCAACCATCACACCAAATCTACCCCTCATAAACTCAGCCCACAAGGACTTGGACGTCTTCACCCTCCAAGCGAACTTCATGCGTAGTGCGAGCATAACATCACTGAGTTTCCTGATTCCTAGACCACCCTCTTCTAATTGTGAGCACACAGCAGTCCAGGATATCCAATGCCGCTTATGTGCACCCTCCTAGTCTCCCTAGAGAAAGTCAGCAAATAGTCTGTTGATACGGTCAAGGACAACCCCCAGGATGTCATAGATGGAGAGCATATGAATTGGGATACTAGACAGAACATGTTTTATAAGAATGATTCTGCCACCTGGGGATAAGAGTTTGGCATTCCACCCCTACACTTTCTTGGTAATCTTGTTCACCATTCCCTCGAAGTAGATTTGTTTTGTAGCTCCTCTAAAAATTGGACATCCAAGATAAGTAAAAGGAAGGGTCCCCTTTGAGAAGCCAGTCACATATTGTATCATTCTAACTCTACTGTTAGCCAATTTGTGGGACACCAGGAAACGGCTCTTGTCAGGGTTGACCTTCTGACCCGAGGCTAGTTGGTAGTCCAGCGAGAGCTCCATAAAGGCCTTCAAAGATTTCTTCCTCCCATTCAAAAAAACCAGCGTATCATCTACAAACATGGATTGGGAAATAACAGGGCAATCCTTATTCACAAAAAAAGGCAGCAAATACCCCTTCCCCAGCAGTTTAGAAATACCCCTACTTAAAACCTCCTCAGCTAAAATGAAAAGGGTAGGAGAAATGGGGTCTCCTTGTCTCAACCCTCTCGGCCCTGTGAAGAATTCTGTAGAAGATCCATCCACCACAACCGAAAAGGAGTTGGTCACCACACACTGCTTAATAAGATGTAGGCTTGATTCATCAAAACCAAATCTGCTGAGCACCCCAAATAAAAAGTCCCAATTCAGCCTATCAAAGGCTTTCTCCATATCAATGCTGAGTATAACATTGCCTCCTATCTTACCCTTATCAATATGTTGTACGAGTTCTTGTGCTAGAGCAATATTCTCATGAATGAGTCTACCACTAACAAAAGCACCTTGTTCTTGAGAAATAAGTTTGGGTAGTATTGAGCTCAACCTATTTGCCAATATCTTAGAAACAATTTTATAGCAGACATTGCAAAGGCTGATTGGTCTGAAATCAGAGAACTCACAGACCTGATCCTTCTTTGGAATTAAGGATAAGAAGGTGGCTTTCCAACTTCTGGGCAGAGGATTACCTTTGAAAAAAAGCTTGGGTGGCCTTTACTACATCTTTGCCCACAATATCCCAACAAGAAGTAAAAAAGATGGCAGTAAACCCATCTAGGCCCGGGGAGTTATCAGGTTCCATCGAGAAAATGCACTGTCTTATCTCGTCACATGAAGGAATGGAGCTGAAAAACGCATTGTCCTCTGAAGAGACAGATTGGAATGACATCTAAAAGGTTTGGGTTAGGCGGACATCCCTCCTCCTGTAGAAGGTTCATGAAGAAGTTCCTTCCCTTATTCCACAACTTAGGCCTGTCACCATTGCATTCATTCAATAAATGCGAAAAGGCATTGCTTCTACATTTGTCGTTAATAGTAGAATGAAAGTATTTGCTGTTCTTGTCGCCTGCCCTCAACCATTGCACACTAGCCTTCTGTTTTAGAAAAATCTCATGCTGCCTTTCATTCTCAAGATAGTTATGTCTAGTGTTTAAGTATTGCTCCCAGATGCTCTTGTCCCAGACTTCCTGAAGCTGCTCATCCAAGCTGGACATCTCGGCAAGAAGTTGCTCGTGCTTTTGGGTAACACTCCTGAAGATATTCTTATTCCACCACTTAAGGTTCTGCTTGAGACCCTTAAGTTTCAGGCTCACGTTCAACATTGGACAATGATTGGCAGAATAATTCCACTTCTCTCTCACCAGGTCCAGGAACTTAGGGTGTTCAATCCACATCGTTTGAAACTTGAAGGGACAGGGCCCTCCAGACCAAGGAGCTAGCATAGATATCAGCATGGGGGCATGGTCTGAGTGGACTCTATCCAGATAAGAGACTGAGTGGGAACCCAAGTCCAGCCACTCAGCATTCCCAAGCACCCTATCCAGTCTTTCGTATGTCCTATTAATTCCTTGCCGATTATTACACCATGACAAGAGATTACCTGAGTGGAGGGGTTCTCCCAGTCCTGTGAACTGAATGAAGTCCCCAAAATCATCTGAACTTGAAATATCAAAATCTCCTCTGCCAAGAAATTCTGAAGACTTGACTGCACAGTTCCAATCCCCCCCCCCAAGAAACCAGGGATGAGTAGTTACAGCTCCTAAGTTCAGCAAGTCCACCCATAAGTCTCTCCTTTTGACCCTATCATAGGAAGCATACACACAGGTGAATTGTTTAGATTTTCCAGTAGAGTCCTTCACTAAGAAGGTGGAAGCTTGCCCAGACTCCCCAATATTATGCAGTGTGTGTGAATTCTTCCAGAGCACCCAGATTCTAGATCCAGATTCTGAGTTGGCCCAATAAGCGTCCATGGAAAGTTGCTTGCAGATACCATCTATCTTCTCCTCCCCTACCATAGGTTCAAGAATGCCAATAAGCTCAACTTTGTATTTCTTTATGAGCCATTTCAGATGCATTATTGTGGGGGAATTTCCAATCACCCTACAATTCCATATGATTGTATTAATCATGACTCTCACTATCGGAGAGGTGTGTTTGACTAAAGAACTTAGAGGAAGTTCTAGTCTTGCTCCTGAGGTTATATCTCACATTGTTCAACTTGGCTATTTTAGGTCATTTTATCTCAATATCCAGTAACATTACCCCATCCTTAGATAGCGTCTCTGGAATCCTGGACCTAGAATCTGACACATACCCTTCATCATCCGGGGTTTCTTCCATGTTTAAATCCATCCCATGAACCCAAGATAGGTCGTTGGATTTGGAGACTTCCTTATTGGCTAACTCTAATCCAGCAGAGTAAATCATTACTGCCTGCTTATTAGTCTCAATAAGGGTTGGGGTCAGAGTAGTGCCTGTACCAAAAGCCTCCAGACAGATTGGGGCCTTCATCACTGCTAGGATCATGATTTTCCACCAGTAATTCCCAAATCCATCTCCAATTGAGTAGCAATAGCAATAAGGGCCGGACAAGCGGCCTTAATCTCAGCCATTGAGTAATGCGCATCTCTTAGCCTCTTGATGTCATCCTTAATACTCCTTCTAGCACCAAAAATGTGAAGCTCATCTGAGATACTATGGCTTGGAAGTAGTCCTTTAGCTTGTGAGAGACCTTCTACCTTGATTACTAAACTCCTAGGACAAGATTGGTGGTTGTTAACGGCTTTCCCCCCTTCTGCATCATTAACCAAACCATGTATCATCGAATTCCCCAATATCTCCCCTTCAGGAAGCGCTTCAAGCTCAGGTACTACTGACGAGAAACAGTTTTTAACTCCCTTATACTATAATCAGCCCCACGGCAGAGCCTCACTTCTTCAGCAATATCTTCCTTTGTTCCCAATATGTTGATATCATCAGGATCAAAAACCTCCTTCCCTCCAAAGCTTAGCTTCTGCCTAACATCTGCCTTAACAGCTGGTTGCTCATACTTTTCCATAAACTTGGCTTGCTTATGGAGAAATTTCTCCAACCTTTTATTCTGTAACTCCCAAGGCAGGTCATCCTCAACTTGTAACGTAGATTTTTCAAGGGAGAGATTGGATCCTTCCAATCTTCTTTCATTTTCAGCATTGACCCTGGCTTTGCGAAGTATGTCATCTTCTTGCAACTCATTTTCCCAACTCTTAGGTATGGCTTCCCTTGTGTTCTTCCCCTTAGAGCCCACAACAACCACTAACTTCAGAGACTTACAAACAGGATTCACCTTCAAAGTGTCTTGGGAATTCTTATCAGTATGAGACACACCTTCCAGATGAGGCACGCCATAAGCTTTGGTGACTTTCATATGTTCATCTCTAGAGGAGCCCATACCTACCTTAGAGGGTAGTGGCATAACATTTTGGGAAGACAGACCAATCTTCCCAATAGCTTCCTTGAAGGAAGACCCCACTTTACGCCCCTGCCTCCCAGCAACCAAGGACCAGCCTCCATCTTTGACATCCTCCCTAGTGTGCCCAACCACTTCCTTACCTTTACCGCAGACCAAAGACAGCTTCTTCGCCTCCATCAGATTGCTCTCCAGCTGCTCATCTCCCTTCACATCATTGATTTTTACCCCTGGCAAACCATTTTTGGATCCTTTGGCCATTTTAACTCCTGCCAACTTGAACTTTCTTTTAGCTCTATGCCTAGCACTTTTAGAAATACCTGCCCTACTGGCACTATTCTCTTCCACAAGAATTGACTCCTTAGGATACTCCTCAGAAGCTGCACGCACCTTAGAATCATCCTGTTTCTGTCTTCTGTATTCGGTAGCAAAATGCCCAATCATAGAATAGAAATGACAAAAGGGGGGAAACAATCTACCATAGTCCACCTCTTGTTTAATGATTTGGCCTCCATTATCAATGGTGATAAATTTCTTCACTGGTTAAGCCAGATCGATCTCTACACAAACATAGGCATAGCTAGGTCTTGTGAAATTGGAAACGTCTCTATGCATACACAGGAATTTCCCAATTGAGCCTGCTAAGGATTGGATAGCCCTTGGGTCATGTAGATGAGCTCTAAGTGTAGGGAATCCTATCCACATGGGAGTGCAGGATGATTTAGAGCTGATCGCAAAGTTTGGGGACCATCTGAAGACTCTCATCCTCTTCCCTTTAATAAACCAGGCCTCTTTGATGTAAGCTTTAACGAAGTCCTCCCTGTACAAGAATCGGATCAGTATATGTCTCTGATCCAAAGCCACCGGGATGATTTCCTCTTGGAAATGTATAACTCTTTTCATGGATGTAAGAACATCCATTAGTGCAGGCCGTCCCGTGGTAAATTTACCAATTAAGGTCCAAGAGAATGGTACAACCATCTAGTTGACCTCCTCCGTCGAAAATTGGATAACCTCCTCACCATCAATACTCACCGGTTTCCTAACCGGAATACCAGAGAAAATAGGGGCTTGATGCGTCTCTCGCGTAGCAGCAGCAAACGAGATGGGACGACTTGTTTCCAAAGCAGTTCTAGTAGTATAGAATAGCAATGGCGACTGAAGGGGGTCACCCTGCTGTTGGCCCGACCCAAGAAGTGGACAAACATGCCCAACCTCACCCGTGTGCCTCGGCCCAGCCTCCTGATCAGACTTCCGAGTGCCAGAAGCTGGAGAACTCATGCTCGCCAGCCTAGAGCTAGATCGAGCTCCAAAGAGCCGATCCAGCCCCAGGAAGAGGGAGGTAGCTACCAGAATCACAGAACGGAGCGGAGGTCGGAGCAGAGTTCACAGGTCAGAGCGGATGTGGGTTTAGGTTAAGCTAGGGTTTAGGGTTTAGGTTTGTGAGTTAAGGTTTAGGGTCGCAACCAGAGCATCTTTCCAGAGGAGCCTGCTGTCAAGTGATTGCAAAATCGGGGTGTCTACAGATGCCCCTCCTTGAGTGAGGTCTATAGACACCCTACCTTAGTCTGCGGGAGAGTGATACTTGCTGTGGGGCCGTGGATCACTTATTCGGTGGATGCACTAAAAAATCATGACCCGTGGCCCATGCATGATGCTGATGCAAGTGTTGACCCTGATGCCGGGTGATGCATGAGAACCATGTTGATGACGAGTGGGTAGCCCATCAGCCTGCGGCGGGGAGCATGAGGGATTTCTTGACTCATGCCAAGGGATGCCAGGACAAGACTATCGGGCTTGTGGCACGACAGGGGGGACTTGGTAGACTAACAGACCTTTCGGCCTAAAAGGAAGCATGGTAAGATATTGGACTTGCCGACCGAGGGTAGACTGATGGCGGATGTCAACCAAATAGTTTGAGGTATCAGCCCGGTCTGGACAATGTGACAGATGTCAACCTGATAGTTTGGGGTATCAGCCCGCTAATGAGTTGACAGACTCATTACCGGATAGTTAGGGTTATCAGCCCGATGGTGAGTTGACGGACTCGTTGCCTGATAGTTAGGGTTATCAATCCGATCTGAACAATGTGACGGTTGTCCACCGGATAGTTTGCAGTATTAGCCCACTCTCGACAATGTGACGGTTGTCAACCAGATAGTTCGGGGTATCAACCCGCTAATGAGTTAACAGACTCGTTGTCGGATAGTTAGGGTTATCAGCCCACTCCAGACAATGTGAAGGTTGTCAACCGAATAGTTTGGGATATCAGCCCGATGATGAGGAAGACAGTGCAAGTGGCACCAAGATTCGTCTGTTTGGAGTGAATCTAGGATGAGATCATATAGACCTCGCTCGGCCTAGAAGAGGATAGAAATGTGACTGGTTTGACTTGAGCAAGTCTAAACAACATAGATTGGGTTCCGCCCCACTTGATACAGAAGCCTATGACGGCTTCGTTTGTCCAGGCTTAGGCAATAAAACGATATTCTCGACTGTTAGCCAGGTAGACCCCAACGCCATGTCAATAGGCAGAAACGGGCAATAGTTTGAAGCTGTTGAGCACATGTCGTTGCAATGGTGACTTCCTGTTAATCACAAGCATCCAAACAAGCTGGAAAATGTGTTATAATGAACTTATTATAGCAGTCAAATACAATGAAGTGATTACACTTATTTCAGCATGCCGTGAACAAGTAGCATAACACAAATGTCAAGAGTTTGCATCATCCCTGGACCTCTTAGAGCCTCTAGCATTGGGAAACATTGCAAGACTCGGGACAGATCCACAAATCGGTCAGGTTTCTTCTGCTTCGGCCTCGTAATCAGCTTAACAACCCTTCACTTATATGACTGTAAGAGCGCTCAATCGGATGGAGCCATTAAACAAGCGTGATAGTTCCTTTGTCACAGCGTAAGAGCTCAGGGGGTACTCCTGGAAACGAGCTGGCATCGGTCTTTTGCCAAAAGGAATCTTGTTGGTAGCCGAACTGCTGCATCAAACGAATCGGATGATATTCAACAACACCGGTCAGCCCTAGGAGGATGACAAGCTGCATGTTGGTATTATTGAAGAAAGGTTCAATGTTATGAGTTGCCGAAGGAATGATGCGTCCAGTCACCTTGTCTTCTGTCAAACTCTCCAGTCGCTCATACTCCTTGCGAATTGATGTGAGTGTGCGAGCATGACCACTTTGGCAATAAGATTCAAAGGCTGATCATTGAGGGCGTAAGACCTCTACACACAGATGAGCGGCCAACCATACCTGTACAAAAGCTCCACACCCATAGAAATGTCAGCATCGTCGCAATGACCGGTCTAAGGTCCAGTAAGACTCTGCTAGGATAACTGGGGCTAGGTCTATTTGACGGGTTATCATCGCCAAAGCAATCTCTACAACTTCGATGTTCACGACTGTCCGGCCATAGCTAAACACCAACTCACCTAAAAAGCAGACGAAAAAACCTCTCAGCTATAGCTCATTGCCCAAGGAGGTGCGCATCTCGGCTACCTTGTCAAAGTAAGTCAGTTGTAGCATGGGAGATTGCCCATCAATACAGATAAGTTGATGACCACAATCGCCGATCGACAGGCCAATCAGTTCACTTAGCACTGAAGAGTATCTGTCGTGTCGCATAAATACAGTGGGCCAAAGAAACTTCGGTAGATAGCACACCTGACGGACCTCTTCCAAAGTAGGAGTCAACTCAATTCTTCCAAAGCAGAATATGTGGTTTGCAGGCTTCCAGAACCGGAGACCTCCACATTTGCAATGTTTAAGAATTTTGAGGAGATTCCCCAAGCCCGCAACTTGTCATGATCACCATCTGTTAATTTTCCAATCCACGTCCGAAGAACATTTGAGCAACTCATCGGTACCACCATCATAGGGAAATCCATGACCAATAAAGGAGCCGCTGCTTCTCTTGATTCAAGTCTGTAGAACATTATTAAAATATTCAGAATGACAAATCACTTTATTCCACAC
The DNA here is from genome assembly GCA_024699735.1 of Posidonia australis. Taxonomy (NCBI): domain Eukaryota; kingdom Viridiplantae; phylum Streptophyta; class Magnoliopsida; order Alismatales; family Posidoniaceae; genus Posidonia; species Posidonia australis. Next base: position 8,613 of record JAMKQA010027790.1, read on the forward strand.
AACAATATTTCATACAGTCCAATGCAGACAGAAAAGTCATAAATTGTTGTGAAATGTTGGGTAATAGGTCAGTGGCCACTCTAAAACCGAGCGAAGGAGACTGCCAGATAAAGCTAACGTGCTCGCTACCTGAGTAGGCAAGGTTACCTGCCTGGTGATGAGTTGACAGACTCATCGCCAGATAGTTAGGGTTATCAGCCCAGGGGATAAGGGTTGGTTCTCAGATGCAAGAAACCAACAGCTTGGACTTCCTCCGGTCTTAGAGAAGTCACGAGGAAAAGGGATGGGGACTATTCCTAGGATTCAAGGAACCAGTGACTCAAATCTCCCATGGACTTAGAGGTGTCACGAGGGAAAGGAATGGAGGTTGTTCCTAGGACTCAAGGAAACAGTGACTCAGATCTTCTCTAGATTTAGAGGAGTCACGAGGAAAAGGATAAAGGCTGGTCTTAGGACCCAAGGAAACAACGACTCAGATCTCCACTGGACTTAGAGGAGTCGCGAGGAAAAGGATAAAGGCTGATTTTAGGACTCAAGGAAACAGTAACTCAGATCTCCTCTAGACTTAGAAAAGTCGCGAGGAAAGGGATAAAGGCTATTCCTAGGACTCAAGGAAATAGCGACTCAGATCTCCTCTGGGCTAAGGGAGTCGTGAGAAAAGGGATAAAGGTTGTTCCTAGGATTCAAGGAAGCAACGACTCGAATCTCCTCTAGACTTAGAGGAGTAATGAGAAAGAAGGATAAAGGCTATCAGCAACTTGCTTGTTAGCCAGGAAGTTTGTCATGTTTGCAGCTTGCCTGCTTCATTGTGTCACTACCCTGCTCGTTCGATTGACACTGTCGGTGCTGTTGGACGATGATGGTTGATCCGAGTAAACCGTTTCTTAGATTTTGCGCTGATACATAGGACTTGGCTGGATAAAGATTTCATTAGGGCATTGTTTCCTCCTCGAATAAGGTGGGCTTGTCGGATGATTTCCGATAATTCTCCAGACTCACTGTTGTGTTACTGACTGACTTTTCTGGAGTTTGACTGTGGCACTGGCTTATAGACTGTGTTCTTGCTTGCTGATTAGGGGTGTACTGATATTTTGACTTTGTTCTGATCTTGGAGAGATATGGCTGCTGTTTATGCTCGTTCTTGGGCTCGAGCTAAGGAGCAGAAAACATGTTCTAGACGAAGATACTGTCCCGAGAAGGGTCAACCAAAAGGACAGTTGACATACCCCTGGTTGATGTGGAAGGCTATCACCATAAAGGCAGCTGACATGCCCATGGTGTACGGTATCCTCTGCCAGGTCTTTGGCCAAAGAGCAGCTGACATGCCCTGGTTTAGGATCCAGTGAGACCTTGCAAAGTGGACAAACGATAATGCATACAGGAATGATAATGTTTTGTTGTATCACCCTTAGGATTGGGAATGCTAATGATGCCTGCTATGAGAAGAAGAGAAGACCATGATTTACAAGACACTACCTGGACTTCTAGTCTATGGATGGCCCTCCAGAATGAATGATTCAGTAGGTTAGGCTCCGTGCCAAACTCTTGGGGACTTAAACCTACTTTTTTGACTTTCGGCTCATTTCTTTTCTCCCTCGTAGGCTTGCTCTAACCCTTGCTTGGAGGTAATGAACACCGGATTTGGATGGGGCTGCTATAATTATGTACGAGGGGTGGCAAGTCCCTTCGGTCATTTGGATTCTTTGGATGCTTGCTTCGATTCCTCCCCAAGGTAAATGATAGGGGTAGAGTTGGCTTATTTGTCTCTCTCTTATAGGGCCAGCTTTTGTCTACGACTTCTGTCTTCTTATTTCTTTTGTGCCTTTGTAGATATGTTTATTTTTTTATTTTGGCTCACACTCATACTCACTCCTAACATTTTATCTCCTTCTGGAGGTGTAAGTCTCTATGGGAGTTTGGACATTTCGCCTAACCATGGTCGAGTGGTGGCTTCCTCGCTCACTAGAGTGCCTGGGTAGTATCAACTGAAGAGGTATAGACCCTTCTCAAGCAGGCTAGCTATTCCATTTTTTGTCATTGGGATATGATGTTGATGCGTTTATGCATAGATGCATGCAGTTATTGATATGCTTAAGTTGCTGATGTGCACGAAGGCAAAAAGAGCAAATGCTGTGGATTTGATGCTCATGGATCACGTTTTTATTTTAGAAATATGTATGCATGATGGAGTGATGGATGATACACAATGTGCGAAAGGATACTTTGCAAGGCGAGGACACACGCCTTTTACTCATTGGTAGTATTTCTTTAGATAACATGTGTTGACTGGCTCGGATAGCTCGACGTTGTCCATGTCTTCGAGGATTGTTGTGCCTTCCGAATAGACTTGCTTGATGATATAAGGGCCATGCCAGTTAGGTCGGAATTTGCCTCAACTGTCAGAGAAATGTATGGCCCGCAGAACCAAATCACCTGATGTGAATTTGGCCCCTCTAGATCATTGTCGTAAGGCTGGAATTTAGGTGTTTCCATCTTCCATGTCATCATCCTTTTCTTCATAAGCGATGAGCTTTGACAGGATTTCTTCTTTGAAGGTTGGATTGGTGACGTCGAAGGAGAGAATGTGCTATAATTTCTGCCCCTAATGGTTCCTCATTATGGTCACATTGACTTTGGTGAATGACCTCTGACTCTTGGATCGTGGGGTTTGCTGACTAGCTAGGTTGATCTGTTGCTTTGGCCACTGATGCATTTTTTTTTTTGAGTTTTCCGATTTTTTTGGTTTGTTCTGATTTTTTTTGTATTATTTTTTTTTGTAGTATGTACAAAGGAGTGATGCTGACTAGTGGCTGTCTTGCTGCTAACTGATAGGAATGATGCCACCTGGCTTTCCTCTTGAGCTTAACTCAGGGTCCCTTCTTTTTGACCATCACCTTGCTTAAGGTGAGGCTTTAGCTGGGTGTACCATCTAAACCCGCCTCCTGGCTCCAAAGCGATTAACTCCAATGATCTAGTGGGTTCTGATTGCGACTCAGCCTGGACCATGATGGATGAGTGGTTTGGTTGCTGATGAAGGGTTGCTGGCTCTGATTCTGACACCTTAGTTTTTCCTTTTCTCAGTCTTTGATGCTCGGCTGTGTCCTCGGCCCATATTGACAAGTGCTCTTGAAACAGAAGCTCTAAATCGCTGACCTGATCATTCAACTGAATTGCCCTGCTGACTGTCTCATCCTCTTTCATGGTGCAATCAGAACACTGGGTGGTACTCTGCTCTGCCACTGACTTATCTGGAATGTGAGACTACTGTAAGTGATGTCCAAGGCTGGCGGACTGCTCTGACTGATCGGTTGGTGCAACTGCTGGTAGGACTATCACTGCGGGGCTCTTTGTTGGGGCGATGGCTAATGTTGTCAATATGGCTGCCGATGGTAGAGGCAGTGGTTGCACCATCTGGCATCGGCACTTCTCTGTAGTGGCCTGGCTCTGATTGGGATCAAGTATCCCTGCACTGACAAAGTTGGTGATCCGACGAAATAAAGATCCTCTTGTATCTCCTGGCCCGTGAATATCCGTCTTTATACGGCTGCCACTCGTAGCCCAACCCTTCAAAATATCGCCTTTCCTCCGCCTAGATGGGCTCAGAGATTCCTTGGTCGTGTCGCCCAAGTGGTGTTCCTTTCTTGTATCCCCATTTGCGACACATGTTTTCGATCATCTTAAGGAGATTGCCGCGAACGATTAGGTAGCTGACATGCTCGAGAGCTGGAATGTAGTTGACTAGCTTGAAGCGATTGACCCAAAACATGATGTCAGATGGCTTGGGCTCGAAATGAATGGTCTGGTGGGAGACAGTGGAGATCAACTCGACCTTTTCTCTGTCAAGATCTTCTACCATGACAACAACTACGTCATTATCCCAGTGGAACTTAACCATACGATGGAGGATTGAGGGGATCACCTAATGCTTGTGCAGCCAAGGGCGGCGCCCAAGCAAGAGATTGAAAGAGGGCTCCAGATCCACAATATAGAACTCGACATCGAAGACTACAAGCCCTATGGTGAGAGGAATAACCAGCATCCCTAGCGCGTCGTGGTGCATGTTATTGAAAGTCGTCATTCCCTTCGTAGCCGGTATGATATCCTCGGCTTTGAATCCGATTTTATTTGTTGTACGCAAAGGGTAGACATTTAGGCCCACGTCGTTATCAACAAGGGTGAGGGGAATTCGGAAGCTTTGATATTACGCTATAATGAACAAGGGCTGGTTGTGGTTGACTCCTGTTAAAGGTAATTCCTCGCTGGAGAAAGAAATGACGTGACGCTCTGCGATCATGCCCACCATATTCTCAAGAGCAGACGGTTCTATGGTGGGGGAGACGTGAGCAGCCTGAAAGACCCTGAGGAAGGCCTCTCGATATTCAGAAGAAGTATGGATGAGATCCTAAATAGAGATGTTAGCCTTGACCTTCTTCAGTTGAGATGTGATGGTGGCAGAGGGCTGCTCCTGCCTGGTCAAAGTGGTAGGAGATGAACAAGGGGCCGTCCTAGAGGGTTGAGCAGTTGGCTGATGAAGGGAAGACGTTGAATGATTAAGCTGGACCGTTGGCATTGGTAGCCTGTACACCCTCCTTGACCTGGTGACTTCTGTGCATATCTCTATTGCATAATCATAGGGTACACAGTGGGTGTTCCTCGTTAGGCGGACGACAATAGGGGTATGTGTTGCTTGTTCCAGCGGAGTCGACGTTGAGCTGAATAAAAGGTGGTCTGGTTGGAGAGAATGCTGGAAAGGTTGGGTAGGATGAATAGGTGCAGGTCGGGCAAGTAGGCAAATGGGCGCCCCAGAGTGCGCAGTCGACGGTGCAGGCAAATGGGCGCCCCAGGTCTTGCAGTCAGTCGTATTATGTGGACTGCTAGCTCAGAACCGGTGTGACCATGTCGGTGGAACCCTCCACCTAGTCCGGTGTGCGGAAACACACAAGGAGATCCGATACGGTCACGGTAAAAATGGTGAATCCGGAGGAAGAGATAGGACCCGGAAACACCAAGGGAAGAAAAAGGATAAGGAAAGGAGTCGCCACCTAGTCTTTTAATGGAAAGACGAGGAAAACCAAGAAGAACCTCAAGAAAATAAAGAGGTAAAACAAGATGATGAATGAATGCGTGCTTCATGCCAAATGGATAATGCATGATGAATGCGGGTGAGAGAAAGGGTAAGGATTCTGGTTATGCATGGGGAAAGGGTTAGGCACCCCCATGCGCCTGAGAAAACTCGATCTTTCTAGGCTTCCTACTGTCTATGGTCTGCTAAATGCGTGTTTGCTTATTTTATATGCTCATGCATGAAGATGACTGAAAACATGCCAAGTCATTGCAATGGAAAGAAATCAAGGATAAAGTTAATCCGAAGGTCAAATGTAGGCATTGGCAATGCCGCATTGCTGTACGCTCGTGGGCGATGAGGAAAACCATGAAAATTTGGAAATTCTCAGAAAGCGTCTCGCAAAACAGCAGAAAGCGAGATAAATCCGAGAAAATCAAAAGGAAAAAGATAATCCTCTTTTTGGGACCATGTCGGCTTTGACAAGCCTTTTGCTGTACGCCCTTGGGCGATGGAAAGCCAAAACAAATCTAAGGCGAAAACCAAGGAAAATCCGGGAAACGACGAGAAAACGAAGCTTGGAACATGCTAGAAAAGCATGCACAAAGTAAGGTAGGAAAAGACAAGAAAACTTGTGCGGAAAGATGTAAAAAACATGCAAAATGCAAGTGTGAGTGCAAATCTGAAGAATGCAGGGGGTTTTATGCAAAAAACCCAAAATCCAAGGAAAGTTGAAGTTCAGAAGCCCAAATCCTCAAAAATATGTAGGAAAACACATTCCATGCATGTATGAAGAATTCTGGAGTCAAATGTGCATCCCTAGTCAAAGGAAGCTCTCTAGGGTTTTGAATGTAATTTACCCACTAATGCATGTAATACAAATCAATTCAGCATAAAATCAGGGTAAAAATGCAATACAATGTCTCAAAAATGATTTAGGAAGTTTTAGGGGCAAAATGGTCATTTTATCCTTGAAAACAGGCAATCAGATCAATTTACAAAGCATAGGGGGTAAACTGCAAAAAACCCAGCAAAAAAGCATTCCAGGAAGTTCGGAAGAAATTCAGGGGCAAAAATGTAATTTTCACTGAGATTAAAACATGCAGTAGAAATTCAGTGAAAAAAGAGGGTTAAAATGCAATCTACCCAAGAGAATATGCTTCTGGAAAAATTTTTAAAAGAAGTTCAGGAAGTTCTATGCAATTTTCACATTAAAACATGCTCTTTGGATGCTTTCTGTAAAACACAGGGGCTTAAATGCAATTTGGCCAATAAAAACATGCTTTTGGAAACATTTTTAAAAAATGTATGGGTTTATATGCAATTTTCACATCAAAACATGCTCTCTAGATGCTTTCTTTAAAACATAGGGGCTTATATGCAATTAAACCAGCAAAATTGTGCATTCTGAAATATTTTGAAAAATGTATGGGCTTATATGTAATTTTCACAATAAAATGAACTGTCAGAAACTTTCCAAGGAAATCCAGGGTCATCAATGCAATTTGTCTGAAGCAAAACACATTTTATAAACTCTAGAGGGCTTTTATTATAGTTTTAAACTCAGAAAACATTACTTTAAAAGTTCAAGGTACGAAATGTAATATTTTCAGTTAAAACTTTATTCGAAACATTTTGGAAAATGATTGAAGGACCAATATGTAATAAAAGGGCCTAATTGTAATACAGAAAGGATCTAAATGTAAGAAAAATAATGTTTCTTCAGTTTTGATTAAAATAAAAGATTTTTTTAATTTTTATTAAAGAAAGGCAGCGGTGGCCGTCGACGACGGAGCTCGCCGTCGACTACCACCGGAGGAGGCTTTAAGGGCTTTCCCATGGTCTGATCTTAGATCAGACCACATGGCAAGCAAGAGGAGGAGAAGTGGGATAGATCCAACGGAGTGGATCGACGGTTCAATAGCTGGAGCGGGCCTTCCATCCCCTCTCACCGTCGAGCCCTCTAGTGACGGTGACAAAGAAGAAAGAGATCCCTAGAGGCTGCAGTGCGGTGTTTGGAGGCTTCTGGAAGGCTGAGGAGGTGGAGTGGGAGGCTTCTGAGGGCATGGATGCAAGGAGACACGCACGGATGTTTCTTCCGATCTCCCTCACCGCTGATGCTGAAAACTCCGGCGAGCTAGGTTGCTGCGGCGATCAGAGGCTTGAAGCGTGCTTCCAAGGGGTCAGGCAGGCTTGGGACGAGACATGGAACGTTCCTGGAGGTTGAGTGGCGTGGGAGGGCTGGAGGTGCGGCATCTCTAACGGAATCAGCCTTCTTCTCCGACGATGGCGAGATCGGCAGGACTCTGGTGGGATTCTGGCATGGGCTTCGGGGGGCATCGGAGCGGCGTTCCAAGGGGCTGGAGAGCTCGGGGATGAATAGGGGAAGAAGAGAGGAGGCTTGGGGGCCAAGGTCGTGCCCTGGATCACTCCCCCCACCTACATCGTCAGAAAACGGCGACGGTTAGCCCCTAGGGAGCAACTCCGACTGGAGGAGACTTCTGAATGGCTTGGAATTGCTCCAGAAAGAAAGAGGGGGACCTAGGGAGCTATGAATATAGCTGGAAGAGATTGGAAAGGGCGTACCTGGCCTGAACAGAGCTCTGCACCTCTCCAGAACTTGAAATTCTCCTCCTCTCTCCCACATGATTTCCATTTTCTCACTGGATCACTCTGGCACTCTCTGCTCTCCTTCTCGTGGGTGGAAAAGTTCTGAATGCTCGTCCTCCCCCTGAATTGCTCTCTGCCTCCTTATATAGGCCGTCGGAGACCCAACAACCTGTAATAGAATCCCTCTCCCACTCGTAACCGACTGGCCCACAGATCTGCCCACTCTCTAACCAACTTGACGCTCCACTTAACAGACTAACAAACATCTCTAACGGCTGTCCCCTCCTGTCCCCTTGGCTGCCGGCAAGAGATGGACAGTGATCCAGAGCTCCGGCGACGGCTGGGGCTGCTTTGAATTGCTGGCTGAGTGTGGCTCGGGCTATTGGATTGGAGTGGGTTTAGTGGTGACATCAATGAAGAAAGGATAGGTCCATGGCTGATTTGTGAGATCAGTGGAGAATGGGTTCAATCAGTGAATTTTCTTCGAATTTGTTGTGTTTTTGGGAACTTAGTTGGAAAACTTTGGAAAATAAAGAAAATGAGGTGTTGATTTGAGAGAGAGAAAGAAGATGTGGGCTTAGTTATTGTAGGCTTCATGGGCCTCCATGGGCCTATGTGGGCCTTGTGGGCCTGCATGGGCTCTACTAGGGTTTAATGGGCCTTGAAAGAGTTAATTGGGCTTAAATGGGCCTTGCGGGCCTTCATGGGCTCAATTGGGTCTCAATGAATTAAATGACCTTGGTTAAGTCAAAACTCAGCCACCACATCTCCATCCTGCAAAATCAGAAAATTGGGGTGTCTACAAATGCCCTTCCCTGAGCGAGGCCGGAGGTCGAATAGAACAGAGACCGATGCTCAGGGTTGACAAAGACACCCCTCGTGAAACCACAAACCAAAATCAGCCTTCGGCAATTAGCCACTAGTCAGAGAATATACCAGAGGTCCGCGCCAGAGATCATGTCGCCACAGCTGAGGCCAAACGGATGAGCACAACAAAGCTTTAAAAAAGGTGACGACTAATCAGCTCCAAAGAGATATGACCTGTATCGCACCTGCTAGGAGAAGCGCCAGACAGGACTCACGGTACATTTTGGTCCTTGTACTTGTCTTTTTTTGTATTTACATTATTTTATTGTTTTTATGGCCTTGTCCTCTATATGTTTTCATGAAAACAATATTTTCCTGACATTTTGGCACATCTTAGACCATGCATCATCTCCATACATGCGTTTGTCACATCTGATCATTGAAATGACCAAATTACCCCTGTGTCATCAATTCATGCACATGCATGTTAGTTATTGCATCAAGTCATGCATAATCTCTGTCCAAATCATTCCTTAGTATCCTTTACCCATTTATGTACAGTTTCATGCATTCTACATAGTTTTCGTCGCATTTGCACATTAGTCCATCCATCTTGGATAAGTCTACATTTCATGTGTTTTTCCATAGATTTTTCTCCTACTTGTCTTCGGATTCCTTCGTTTAATATTTGATTTGACTCTATTTATTCCATATTTTTGGATTTTTCCGATTTGATTTGGATTTCAACACTCGAAGACGTACATTAACTGACCGAAAGGCCCACATTGGCTTTATCACCAATTATTTTCCTTTTTTTATTTTCACGACCTTTTCTATGATTCTAATGACTTAGGTTGGCCCCGCTTTTGATCTTTTTGATGTCAGTATGGTTTTTCCAAACATTCTGTCCAAAAACACCATCATTTTATGTGATTTTCTTCGTGTCACAGTTTACTTGTTGTAGACACCCCGATTTTGAGGTGGTCAATAGATAAACTTTCCAGATGTTGCTTTAGATATGGCAAACTCAATCCCATTGGTTAAACCAATCACAAACTTACAGCAAGCCTGCAACCAAATTAGAAATCCACACAGGTAGGGGAGAGCACCAAGGTAGAGCACCAATATTGAGCACCTAGCTAGAGCATCAAGCAGGAGCACAGAAGTGGTGCACTTAGCTGGAGCACCAAGCAGGAGCACAGAAGTGGCGCACTAAGCTGGGGCACAACCACTTCTCAGGCTGCTGGCTGCTGGCTTTCCACCTCCCATGTCTGTAACCTTCACCAGCTAATATGCCATGGAATCTACGCCAGGCTCTTCGTTTACGAGGCTGCTTGCATTCTATGGGGGTTACCCTTGAGAAATCCTATATAAGGACCCCCATAGGTAGCCATTTGGGACCCCTGATCAAGCAATCCAGATCCAAGAGATCACCTTGAGCAAGTCACATACTGATTTCAGCAACCTATTCTCGTTTTCTTGAGCATCCTCTTGCATTCTAAAGCATCCCCAGCCCTTCCAAAGCAACAAGGATCCTATTATCTTTGGTCTTTCAAGAAGGAACACCTTGGACAAGTTAGGTCCACCATCCATCTTTTTATTTTTACTTAATTCCTGCACTAGATAAAACATGTCATGCAAATCACATATAATCTGATTTTTCTTGTTGTTTACATGAGAGTTTCATGATGAGATAATTACACCATGTATAAAATGCCCAACATGTTAGAATCTATATGTAAATTCTGCATTATAATATTTCTGCAAATAGCCTTTCCTCTTTATTTCCTTACACTAGGAACCATGATTCATGCACATGTATGCTAGGAAATATACAGTAGATATGTCCTTTATGTGTCCATCATATGCATATTGGTTGCTGAATTCATTCACTTATTTCTTATGCATTACGATCTCATGCAAGTATTTCAACCATGAACCCATGATTTGATATGATTTGGAATTAAATGATAAAAGATATTCATTTGTTATTGTTTCATCATGTTTTAGTCTCTTATCATTTGTATAAACTAATCTAGGTTAAGAAAAATCACTTATCTCTGAAATCTGGACCAGATTCTGAACCAGACTGCAGTCTGATTCAGATTTTCTAGGGCGCACCATTCTGGAGCACCTAACTGGCGCACCAAAGTGGTGCACCACACCAGAGCACCAATCTGGCGCACCATTCTGGTGCACCAGATTGGTCAAGGAGCAGATCATCCTCTTTTGCATCCCCATCTGCATGGTTTCCCGGATGACTTTGAGTTTGATTCTTTTGGTGCTGATTCTTTGATATTTCATGATTTTGCATGCATGATTTCAGCCACAAATGATATTGTTTTCTAAGTTGTTTTACACTTTGTATCTTCAGTCCATGGCTAAGTTCTGGTAGGCTGATTGTCCTTTACTCCAATATGGAGAATCTTATGCATCAGCCTATGATCCAGGAGACATGGCTGAACCTTGTTGC
>JAMKQA010027792.1:0-19057 GCA_024699735.1 Posidonia australis
GGCCTGGCCCGACCCGGACCGGATGCGGGCCATGGGCCTTGCCGGGCCCAGGGCCTGTTGTGGCCGGCCTGGCTGTTTCGTGGGTCGGGCTGGCCCGACCCGGCCCATTTTCCATGTCTAGTTTTAGAGGTTTGAATTTAATTATGAGATTTTAAGTTAGTTTCTTTTGGGATTAATCAATAATTTAAAGTTTTTAAGTTTTTTAATCATTTTAGGGTTTTATGATTTAATTAATTAGTTTTAAATTAGGATTTTATGGATTTAATTATTTTAGGGGTTTTTTAGGGTTTTTGGGTTTTAATTAAAGTTTTTAACTTAAATTAAGGTTTTGGGTTTTAATTAAAGTTTTGGGTTCAAATTAGGGTTTTTTAACTTAATTAAATGACTTTACGGTTTTTTTGAGTTTAATTTACGTTTTCCTTGAAATTGAATGGATTAAAGTGGTTTAAAAATGGATTTTATTTGGTTTTGACTTTAATTAGGGTTTTCACTTAATTAATTTGGATTTTAAGTGGATTTTGCTTGATTTTGATTTTAATTAGTGTTTTCACTTGATTTTTGGATTTTAAGTGTTTTAGGTGAATTTTGTTAATTTGGTTTTTAATTAGGGTTTTAATTAATTAATTAGAATTTTAAGTGGATTTTGTTTTTTTTTTTTTTAATTAGTGATTTTACTTAATTAATTAAGGTTTTATGTGGATTTAGGTAAATTTTGTTTATTTTGGTTTTAATCTAGTGGCTTTTGCTTGGATTAATTTAGAGTGGGCTTATGTAAGCCTAGTGAGCTTGAGTGGGTGTAGTGGGCTTGTGTCGGCCTAGTGTAGGTCTAGTGGGCTTGTGTCTGCCTAATGGGCTTGTGTGGGTCTAGAGTTCTGATGGAGTTAGGGTTTAGGGGTAGTGGTTGCAACCAGAGCATCTTCTAGAGGAGTCTGCTGCCATGTGACTGCAAAATCAGGGTGTCTACACAGTCATACAAACCTAAAGATGTACACCAAAGAGAAGAGAGCACAATCAAGCATCAAAACCCATATTCCATTAATCACTTCTTATACAAATACATGGGTACAAGCTTACATTGCTCTGGGTTTTGGTTTGGAAAACACACTCACCCCATCCATGCATCTCGTCCGCACCTCCCATACGCGGTTGACCCACAAAGAGCTTAGAAATTACAACCGAACTACTCCCAGAATCTGTTTAATAATGTTCAAGTGTGATTAGTATGTATATAAATATGGTATTTATACATATTAATCTCAGAGAAATAATTTAATGAACACAATAATGATTAGGATAATCATTAGAATGGTTTTAGGAATGGCTTAAAAAGAACTAGTAAGATTCCATTTGAGACATAGAAGTTATCAAAAACGATATAACTTAGAAGTAATAAGTCTCCTCCCTAATGCCTTAGAAAGGAACGTAGGGATCATGATGCAGTCCCTGAGTCAAGAGTTAATTAGCTTTGTTGGGGTGCACTGAAAGAGTCATTCAGTGGCACTGCCTAGTTCTATTGGGCATTGATCTGACTATGTTCTTGAGGGACACGAGCCAGCAAGTGTCCTACACCTTAACACCAAAACTCTGGTAAAGTTTTATTGGACATCCAGTCTTAGAAACCTAGTGAGACTCCGAGACTGTTGCTTTGGCCTTAGTGTATTTGTTTGGGCCCAACAGGGGAGCTGTCAAGGCATTGATTTGAGCTATGCTTTATAGCTTTCAGTTTCGTGCAGCTGGGCCATGGTATTTTGTGGCTATTCTAGAAAGATATTCAAACGATTTTGAAATGAATTTTGGAAAGGGTTATGAAAACCAAAGAAAGGTGTTGTTTTCCACTTGCAAAGGTTTAAGCAAATTATCATGGAATTCTAAGTAATTTGGAAAAAAGGGCTTTTCCAAAAGATTTAAAAGTATTGCCTTGAGTTAGCAGTTTTCCTGAAGTGTTTTGAAAGATTCCAGAAAAAATTGGAAAGGATTTCCAAAAAAAATTAGAAAAGACTAGCATAGTTTTGCAAAGATTTTGAAAGGTTTTCCGAAGTTTTTGTTGTTGAGGCCAAGAGACTGATGGGGCGTGTTGACAGGACCAAGGGATGTGACGGCATCCTTGATGTGGTCAAACATGTTGCCTAGGTTGAGGTTAGAGACCAAGAAACTAAGGTAAGTGTTCGTCAAATCCTGAAGGTATGAGACTCCTGGATTGTCGTTCACGAGACCAAGACTGAGGTCCGTGGGTTGAGGGTCGGCTGGACTTGGAGGTATAAAACTCCGTCGTTCCGGGTGCCAAAGACCTAAATACTAATTGTATACAAAGACACGTGGCAGCGAGCTAGGGCATATGAGACCTTTGAATGGCTAGAAGTGACACCCTAGTTAGTATGGGTGCCGAGGCAAAGACTGCTAGGTGTTGGTAGGGCCTGGGTTGAGAGAGTCCTTAGGTGCCTAGGCACACATGGGGCGTCGAGACGGGATGCATCCCCAAGCGAGTTAAGACAGAAACCAATGTGGTCATAGTATAGTGAGACCTGTTGGCTAAGGCAATGGTATGCTATGAACGAAGACTTTACTACGGTAGTGTAGATACCGTTGGTTGTGTTTGGTGGACTGCTTATGGTCAGGTGTCGATTGCTTGGCATCGGGCATCACAACACACCAAAGAGGCCTAGTGGCTAGAATTTATAGAGACTTGAGTTTTAGGACTAGTTCCAGCTAAGACTTGTGTTTTATCTAGACTTGAGATTTGTATTTTTGGATTGGAATCTAGGCTAGAGATGCATCAGAGTAAAACATGAGATTTTACAGAAAAGAAAAGTGTTTAAGAAAAGCATGAGATTTTACAAAAAAAGAAAAATGTTTAAAAAAAGCATGAAATTTTTAAAGAAACGAAAGATACTTGAGAAAAACATGAGATTTTAAAGTAAACAGAAAATGTTTAGAAAAGAAAAGGAATTGTGTCAATTTTGAGATTTAGTTGTTTGTTTGATTGAGCAGAGGCTCAGTGTTAGTGTGACACACTCCAGTTGTTGTAACTTGATGTGGACAGAATGGCCAATACAAGTAGAGTATCAAGTTGTGAAAAGCATACATAAGAATTGAAAGAAAAGAAAGTGAAAGTTTTCAAAAACATAAGTATGTTTTGAAAAGAAAAGGGATTGTGCTAGTTTTGAGATTTACTTGTTTTTTTTACTTTGTAGGGGCTCGATGCTAGTGTGGCACACTCCAATTTTTGCGACTAGATTTGACAAGAATGGCCAATTCAAGTAGAATTTCAAGTTTTGAAAATGAATGCATAGATTTGGAAGTAAAGATAGAAAATAATTTTAGAAGTCAAGAGTATGACTTTGAAAAGAAAAGAAAGAACATCTTTTCAAAGATAAAATTTCAAAAGCTGTGTTGCTTGTAGGCAAAAGAGTATTGCCCATGATTGTATGTGATATCTAAGAGAGATGCTAGAATAATATGTGTAGACACCCTAATTTTCTGATTTTGCAGAATAAGGATGTGGTGGCTGAGCTTGAACCCTGGTTGAGCCCGTTTGGGCCCACAAACCCATCTTAGGCCCATTTGACTTAATGGAGGCCTTTTTATCCCATTTGGTCCATTTGAGCCCACCTAAACTTATGTGGGCCCACATAGGCCTATGGAGGCCCATGAAGCCCACTTAGGTCTATAAAGCCCAATTGAGTCGGCTTTGGCCCCAAAGTCCACAATGGCTCAACCCACATTTACTCCTATTTGAACTTCTTCCAAAACCAAGCTCAGTCATCCCTTTTCATCACATTTTCCTTCGTTGACCTAAGTTTACACCTAAATATTCAAATTTTTATTTCAACCCATTTCCCTCTTTCTCCACTGAATTCACTCTTCCTCCTTAACACCTCACGAACTCAACCAGCCACTGAGCTTACCTCAATCCTTGAGCTCGTTCAGCCAGCTCGAGCCCCACTGATCCAGCCACCAGAGCAAGCCCCAGCCACTGGATGAGTCGCCGGAGGAGCCTTGTCCGCCGTTGATCTCTGTCAACAATCGAGGAGACAAGGAGGGGACAGCCGTTAGCATATGGTTAGTCTGTTTTGCTTTTTTTTTAGTTGGGTCATTATGTGATTTTGCTGCAGTGGTTGGGTTCTCGTTCTGGCTGCCTATATAAGAAGGAGAGAACAAGCCAGAGAGGAAGAGGGGAGGACACACATTCAGAGGGCAGGGGCACACGAGAGAACTGAGGGTTGAGAGCGAGAAGGAGAGAATTCCAGAGTGAGAGCTGTCACGGAGGAGGAAGGCCATCATTCTAGAGCTCCGGCGAGGCAACTGTAGCCAGATACACACTGATTTTCTCTTAATTATCTGATATTCTAGTCTTCCAGGTCTTCCTCTCTCTTCTTGGGCCATTTCCAAGGGATCCAGAGCGATCCCTTGGCCCGCGGCGCTCCGTCGTGCCCCACCGTCGCCAAACTCCGGCGATAGAGGTGGGGGGGGGCAATCCAGGAAGTTTCCTGGACCCCCGAGTCTTCCCTCTTCCTCCTCTGGTCTTTCCGGAGCTCGCCATGCCCCGCCGTCGCCGCTCCGCCGCTCCCAGCAATCCGCATGAAGATCACCGGAGTCCCGCTCTGGTCCCGCCGTCACCGGAGAAGACGACGGGATCCAGAGACGCCGCGTCCGCTCTTAGCCTCCCGCGCCCCTCCGATGGTCCAGACACCATCCATGGCGTCCCGCAAGCGCACCCGAGCTTCCAAAGCCGCGCCACGACCACAGGACCGCTGCAGCAACGCCGCTCGCCGGAGGATGCCGCGACGACGACGGTCAGGCCACCACCTCGCTCCACCAACCTCCGCACCGCTCCGTAGTAGCCCCGATGCCTCCTCGCACCTTCCAGAAGTTCCATATCGCAGCACCGTCTCCCCGAACGCCTCCAGCCACCTCTGGAATGCTACCGGAGCAGCCCGACGGCAAGTTGGGTGGGGAGGTCGTTCTGGCCTTTGTATTTCCCATCCGCTCCGTTGGATGTGTTCCTCTCCTCTATTTCTTGCTTCCCATGGGATCTGATCTACGATCAGACCACGGGAAGGCCTTCATCTTCTTTCCTTGATGGTCGTCGGCGGCAAGCTTCGTTTCCGACGCCGTCGTCTGCTTCTTTTAAATAAAAACAAAAAAATATTTGTTTTTTTAATAAAATCCAGAAGTGTTTACTTTTATTGCACTTAGGTCCTTTTGGAATTACTTTTAGGTCCTTTTCTTGCATCTAGGTCCATCTGTCATTTTTCCAAAATGTTTCGAACAAAGTTTTAATTGAAAATATTACATTTCTTACCCTAAACTTTTAAGGTAATGTTTTCTGAGTTTAAAACTTTAATAAAAGCCCTCCAGAGTTTTTTAAATGTATTTTGTTTCAGACAAATTGCATAGAAGACCTTGGATTTCCTTGGAAAGCTTCTGACAGTTCATTTTCTTTGTGCAAATTGCATATAAGCCCATACATTTTTTCAAACTGTTTCAGAATGCACAATTTTGCTGGTTTAATTGCATATAAGCCCCTGTATTTTACAGCAAGCATCCAGAAAGCATGTTTTGATGTGAAAATTGCATGAAACTCCCTGAATTTGTTCTAAAACTTTCCAGAAGCATATTTTCTTGGATAAATTGCATTTTAATCCTCCTTTTTCACTGAATTTCTACTGCATGTTTTAATCTCAATGAAAATTACACTTTTACCCTTGAATTTCTTCAGAACTTCCTGGAATGCTTTGTTTGCTAGGTTTTTTGCAGTTTAGCCCCTATGCTTCATTGATATTGCTCTGATTGCCTGTTTTCAAGGGTAAAATGACCATTTTGCGCCTGAAACTTCCTAGATCATTTCTGAGACATTTTATTGCATTTTAACCCAGATTTTATGCTGAATTGATTTGCATTGCATGCATTAGTGGGTAAATTGCATTATACCCCTAGAGAGCTTCACTTGCACTAGGGTTGCACATTTGACTCCAGAATTCTTCATACATGCATGGAATGTGTTTTCCTACATATTTTTGAGGATTTGGGCTTCTGAACTTCAGCTTTCCTCGGATTTTGGGTTTTTTGCACAAAACCCCCTGCATTCTTCAGATTTGCATTCACACCTACATTTTGCATACTTTTCACATCTTTTTGCGTGGTTTTTTCCTGTCTTTTCTTCTTTGCTCGATGCACGCTTTTCTAGCTTTGTTCTGAGCTTAGTCTTCTCCTCGTTTTTCACTTGTTTTGGTTTTGCATCGTCCGAGGGCGTACAACAAAAGGCTTACAAAGCCGACATGGTCCCGAAACAAGGATTATTTTCCCTTTTTGATTTTCTCGGATTTATCCCAATTTCCGCGGTTTTGCGAGACACTTTCTGAGAATTTCACGATTTTCACGATTTTCCTCATCGCCCAAGGGCGTACAATAAAGCAGCATTAACAATGCCTACATTTGACCCTTGGATTAACTTTTTCCTTTGATTCCTTTTCTTTGCTTTGATTCAGCATGTTTTCAGTCATCTTCATGCATGAGCATATAGAATAAGCAAGCACGCATTTAGCAGACCATAGACAATAGGAAGCCTAGAAAGACCGAGTTTTCTTGGACGCATGGGGGTGCCTAACCCCTTCCCCATGCGTAGCCAGAATCCTTACCCTTTCTCTGGCCCACATTCATTCTTGCATTATCCATTAGGCACGGATCACACATGCATCTTTGCATCTTGTTTGCTTTCTGTCTTTTTGTGTGTTTTGATTTCCTCGTCTTTCCATTAAAAGACTAGGTGGCGACTCCTTTCCTTATCCTTTTGTCTTCCCTTTGGTGTTTCCGAGTCTTGTCTCTTCTTCCGGATTCACCATTTTCGCCGTGACTGTCTCGGATCTTCCCGTGTGTTTCCGCACACCGGAGTAGGTTGGAGGACCGCGCCTAGGGGTTCCACCGACATGGTCACAATATGTGTTTGGTGGGGTTTGTACTGGGTGACCTTTCAGTGGTCATTCATGTGTATTTTGTTGATGTTTTTCAGGTGCAGGATAGAAGTAGAAGTTAGTAAGTGCACGTAAAGTCAATTTTGATCACACATAAAAGATTTTGGGTAAGTATTTAATTTAATTTATTTCTGTTAACATATTTTGATTTAAGTTGTTTAATGTAGGATTTAGTTTTGGATTTGATGTAAGTAACTATTATAAGTAAATAAAGAGTAAAAAAATTATAGTTAAAAGATTTTGTGTAACAATTCAGAATCTGATCATTACAATTCATAATCATTCTTATAGCACCAACATGCATATTCACTTTAACTACATAGGTCCCTACAACTTCGCAAGGCAAATTCTTTCCTGTTAGAACTACTCCACCATTAGCAATTTTTTACAAAAAGAATCAACATAGAATTCAATCATCCATAAACTTTGTTGTTGCACTTACTATTAGAACATAACCATCAAAATTTCATTCAAATGATTGACCTTTGCATAATATCCTCGTTCTAATTCCTTTCCCTCTTGTTTTTCTAAAGCTTGTAGCATTCTTCTATCACATGTTCTTTCTTCTTGCAATACTTACAAGATTTCTTGTCTTTGTTTCTCAACTTTGAACTACCTTTGGCTTGCTGCCAAAGTCATGTTCCTGTAACGTCCCACATTTTCCACAATAATTTAAAACAAATTAAATTACGGGAAAATTAAAGCCAAACAGTAAATATCTAACTACCAGGAATCTGTATGTGCAGCTAGGAGACTCCAGACTATATGCACTATACTAACCCTCTGCATGCCTGCACCTGTAAACCAAAACACGAGAAAAAACGTATAAGTGACAACAAGTCACCCAATACGCACCCCATGAAAAACTTAGGAAAACAAAACTATAATTAATTTTCCTTTTAAATTCATTTTGCAAAGTATTTTCTCAAAACCTCACAAAACAGGCCCACACCGGCCAAAACCTCAACTAGGGCTCTACTAGCCCAAAACCACAAGCAAATGCCCTCAATGGCCAAGACCACACACAGTGAGTCGGGAAGCCCGGCTCTAGGCAACCTAACTCGGGGCCACAAGCAGTCCACCGATGAGCGACTCTAGCGTTCTACACTGATACGGTAACGGCCACCTTGTGCAGGAGCATTCACCGTTTCGCGATTCTCCCTCTCTGGAGAACCTTCAAAAGCCAACCCCTCCCTGAGAAGGTTGTCCTGTCTCTCAAGACGCTACCAACTACGGGGCACTTGTCCCACCCGCACTGGCCACCACAGGGTACGCCTCCTCATGGTGTCCTCCACACACGATGCTCAAGAGGGAGTGTCATACCTCCACACCCGACGACACCTAAGCCTTAGTGCTCACATCGACAGCAAGAGTATCATACCTCCCCGTCGTGTCATAAGATACCTCAACCTGCGACCACAACCCTAGCCTTGAGACGACAGTCAAGGAGTCTCATACCTCCAAGACCCGACGCCCCTTAGCCTCAGGTATCTTATCCCCCGACATCAACCAGGGAGTCGCGCCCTACCACCCGAGAATATCTTCACATTCCCTTGTCCCAACGACACGGTCCCACACTGTCTCGAAAGGTATACAGAAAACCAGGAAAACATTTTCTAAAACAGGCCAACTATTTCCTTGAAATCCATTTTCCAAAACCATTTTCATATCTTTAAAAACTCTTCCAAAACAGCGGCAAAACGGCACATCAAGTGTTTCGAGGGACCACCACTGACGGCCCACAATCCCATCTCACAGGGACAATACAAACCAAACCAGAAAACTACATCATTAAAACACATTTCCCAAAATTCCAGAAAATACCCTGCCAGACCCGCACATGTGGAGCACACGTCTAGCCCGCGCCCTTGTCACTTTCATCTAAACGCCAATAGAGCCTGGAGTAGGGGCCAGAACCGCTGCTGAACCTGCGCATGTGGCCCATGCAATCGGCCCGTGCCTCCAGTATTCTGTCAAAATTCAGGCGACCAGTAACAAGGCAGCCGAAAATTGCATGGTGTGGGAGCTCCAATCGGACTCCCCAAACAACCACCAAAAAACTCGAATAAAACATATGTGGTAGACCCTCGAGTCTACTCCAAAACCCAACAAATAAAACTGAAATCCATTCACCATGCATCAAGATGTAAAATCACAAAGGTAGGAGGGTCAAAATGACCCAAAACACACTAACTGCCATAAATTCCCAAAAATTCTAAAAAATTAGATTTAGCCTAGATTACATGCATCCTAGGCATTTATACCATTTTACATGATTTCTACACATTAAAATGAGGATACGTACCTGAAATGAGCTACAGTGATCTCCAGCTGACTCTGACGAACTCTGGCGCAACCACGGCAATGAGAGCACTCCACTCGAGCTCCACGACCTCAGGGACGTCGCTCCGAAGCTTCCTAGGCCACCATGAGCCACCGCAAGCCATCGCCTCCTGTCTCCCACTCTCGGGCTCTCTCTGTCTCCCGCACCCACCAGCAGCGAATGGAGGAGTGAAGAAGAAGATCGAAAAGGAGTGGAGGGGGAAAAGAGAGGAGGAAAGGAAAGGAGGGAAGAAGGCTGGGGCTCTGGTGCGTCGGAGAGGACTCGCCCCAAGCTCGTGCACCTGCCCGCCAACCTCCGGCACACGCACACCAGCCAGTCTCGGCCACCCACCATCCTCGCCGCACATAGCCCAACCACCAACTCCAAGGCATGAACCAACGACTCCCTGCACCAACCACTCAACCACCAGCCACAGCCGACGGTCCACGAGCGCGGGTCCCACTCGAACCCACACCTGGGCTCCACAAGCACAGTGTCATAATGTACAGTGTCAACCATGCACAGGGAGACGCAAATAGAAGCCAATCCACGAGGTCCAAGTCCAAAAGCACAAAATCACGCAACGGGCCTTGAAACAGTAACACCCGTCTAAGAATAAAATTCATAAAATTGTAAATAATTACAAAATGAATTTTACAGATGTTACAGTTCCATACTTCGCTTCCTTGCAACAAACACTTCATTTGTTTTCCCTCCTTTGTAGGAGAACCGGTAAGCATCGTATTTCATTAACTCTTTCGAGAATCAAGACGACTTCACAGCCTTAATGGTGATGAACTCTGAACCATACATTACTATTTGTCAAAAATTCTTATGTAAAGAGGTAATAAATATAACAGATTAAAAATTCTCCAAATCTATCAAAATTTTATTATGTATCATCAACATGAGCCTTCAAAGATGGACCTTCTGCTGCGCAAAATGCGGATAATCATCGACTGAGATATAAATGATTTGGTAATCGAGTCATGGAAAACTCCATCAGATCGTCGTAGATCCATTTATGTCAACAAGTCTTCTGCTAATCGAGTCATGGAAAGCATAGCAGTGTAAATGGATAGTATTGTCTAAAATTGATTTAAACAACTGCTCCAAAACCAATCTCCAGCAATAATGATTATATTCAACCGAAACAAGTTAGCTGTAGTTCGCTGCTCCTTCATTTAGGGTTGAGTAGTTCCCAACCGCTGGATATAATCAACAAACTAAGAGTGAATAAACTTTACTGATGGCAATTTTATCTAGTGGTGGACTATTTTGGATAGAGGTGTTAGGTACCTGTGATGTATTTTTCATTTAGTCACATCAAATTATTTTCCAAGCCAAAATTTTTGATCATGTATTCAGTAATGTTGGCTAATATTCAGATTATAATATCATTTTGCTATTATTGTTGGCTAATGTTTACTAAAGTAATATAGAGACAACAACGTTAGCTAATGTTGGCTGATGTTTACATATTTGCTTTTATCATACAAACTTTCGGTAGTGTTGCTTGGTGTTTTTTTTTTTTTTTTTTTGCATGAACAAAAGCTAGTAATGAACTTAATTTTGAATGTTCTTGTTAGATTTTGCTGCTCTAATTTAAGCAGGTTGAAAAGAAATTTGGTTGAAAAAGTGTATTCTAGAAAATTATTTCCAATTATCAAACTACTGGTCTTAAATTTTGAATGTTGATCATTGAGTTGTTAACGTCATTTCTTAGCTTATTTAATGGAAAGGTATATGTACATGCTTTGGTCAAATGAATATATATGCAATAAATATATGAAATAATGATTGGTAATAACTATATAATTTCTAGGTTTAGAGAAATGTGTACAATTTCTTATGATGCTAACCCTTAATCATGTAAAATTTAAAGCTCAAATTAGTGACAACCAACCAATAGAAAATAAGTTTTCTCTAAACACAAGATACATATAAAATTTAGAGGAACAAAAGAAGAATTCATAAATTTCTATGTTAGACACGAGAAACGAGTTGTTTTTGTTTTGATTTTTGTAAAAATTTCAATAATATTAATTAACATTTTTCTTGGACGAAATATTTTTTTTATTTGTTTTATGTCATTATATGTAACTAATGGGAAAGACACTTGTTTTTTCTTGCCTCAAGTCCATTGACAGGCTTTGTGGTATCTAAGATCTTCCCATGCGTTGACAAAAAAAACTATGACATTTTCTACTCATGAACTTTCAAAATGAGCTGGAGTAGAATAAAAATCGTATCTTGGAGAATACCTCAAGGGGGAGAAACAATATTGAGAAACTTGAGTAATGCTTATGCGTCATCTAGACACTATAGAAGACGAGATGTGTAACGACCTCCAGTCGCTATCCCAAAATCCTAACTACTTTTTTTTTTTTGCATGAACTAATTACATTAGTATTAAAACTAAATCTAACATTTATCATTATAGAACTGAATTAAACTAAATTAAACACTTACCTAGAACCCTTGACGTGTGGTCAATTCACTCCAGCTCTAAGTGCACTAGCAAGCTCCTATTACTATCCTACACTTGCGAAAAACATTAAACGAATATACGTGAGTGACTACTAAAAGGTCATTCAAAACACGTCCCATCCACACACACATACACAGACACAACTATGGTATCTCTCCTAGATGCCGCCACACTCCAACAGAGCAATACACTCTTGCCTCACAAGTAATAAATCCTTTAAAAACCATGCTTTTGAAAAACCACTCTTTTCTTTTCCTTTGAAATTTCATGCATCTTTGCAAACCATTTTTATGCAATCCAAGAAGCAAATCCATGACTAGATTCTAGTCAAAAATACAAAACAACACACAACTCAATCATATTCAAACCATGGCTAGGAACTAGCTCAAACCACAAGTCCACAGGGTTAGAACCTAGCAAGACCACAAACCAAACACCAGTTCGGTTCTAACTCAAAAACAAAACACACAATTTGAACCAAAACTTATTGTATCACTCTGACCATAGGTGATTGACTTGACCACAGACAGTTAGTGAGGCACCAACCTCGACCTTACTGTACTACCGTGGTGAACCACCCCGTGTAGGAGTTCAACTGCCTCAGCCACACATGCCTCACAATACCACAACCACACAGGTCTTAACACACACAGGGTGCATCCTCACAATGCCCCTTGGTGCCCAAACACCCGAATTCTCTAATCCCAAGCCTTGCCAGCATCGGGTAAAGAGGGTAATTCAGTCTCTTTCACTCAAACCCTATAGTACCTCCAAGAACTATGGTCTTTTTCACCCGTACCCATCACAACAACTACACCGTAGGGCATGTACCGATTTTACTATGGTCTTATACTCCTATTGGCCTATCCTACTATCAAGTGGATCCGAACAAAAATCACGAAAAACCCTTTCAAATCATGCATTTTCCTTTTCGAAAACATTTTCATTACAAGAATCCATCCACAGAAATTATTTTCAAATTCATATCTCAAAAATATTTTCAAAGCATTTTCAAAACTCATTTCTCAAAGTACCACAAAACACCATACCAAATATTGCACAGAAAGCTACCACAAAAACAACAAACTCTAAACCAATTTCCAGAAACAGCAATATCTTTCCAAAAACCTTGAAAATCATTTACAGTACTCAAGCCCAAAGGAAACAACCATTAAACATCTTCAAGATACAAATTTCACCCTGAAGAAACACACAAAATCAAGCAATGGTCTCGAAGTCTCTGGTGACTTACAAGACCAAACACTAGTGTAACTACACCTAAACAAAGCCACTGAATACCTAATTCAGTGCACTATATCCAAAGCTAATCAATTTTTGATCCAAAGGTTAATCACTAACTTAAAATCCATTTAAACCACATAAAAGGGGAAAGACCTAGTGCTTCTACGTTACTTAGTCTTTTAGTTTTATCCACAGACTTTGGGAAATCTTGTTGATGTGTTTTAAGCACTTCCTATTTCATCTCTAATGATTCTTCTTAATTATCATTATTTTTATTGCAAAAACCTCTTTAAAACCCAAAACACCATTCTAACTCCACAATAGGCACAAGAGGACCCATAGGAGTTGTTCTGGTTGGCTGCCGGACACAACCCACACCAACTAGGCACCTTAGGGCTGCCCACAGGTGCCAGGTGAGCCAACTTGGCACGCCAATGACCCATGCTGGCAAGACGTGTCATCAAGGCGCACCCTAGGTATTTTATTTCCAGAACAAAAAAACTAATTAGGTTGCTAGATTTGCAAACTTCTCTGATCTCTCCATAGGCCATGAAAAATTGCAAGTAATGTACCAAAACAAAAATTTCTAAGTCTACTTTCTCATGAAATGAAAATCATTCAATTCCAATACTCATAGCTCATGTTATGCAAGACTGAAGCAAGAAGACTCAAAATACCTCAATAGTAAATACTTCCTAAAGAAAACCTTCCAAATTCCACCAAAAATCTCACATAATATACCAAATCGAAGATTTCTAAGTGTGTTACCACATGAAACAAGAATCATACGAATTAAACATTCACAACTCAAGATATACAAGATTAAAGCCTAAGAACCCAAAAACCGTCAACAGTGGCCGTATCCTACGAAAATTACTGATAAAATTATGCAAAAATACCCAAAAATTATGAAACTCCTCCTACACACCAAAATTGACTCAAACAACATGTTTTGATCAAAAATAACTTGAATGATGAGAAGAAAAGGAATGGGATGTGTACCTTTCTCTGTTTCGTTCTTCTTTGGTCTTCCGTTCTTTTTTTGTCTCTGTTTTTTCTTCTTTTCCTTCTCTGTCTTCCTACCACCAACACGAGCAGCTCCCCTCTTTCTCTCTCTCTCTCTCTCCCTCACTCTCAATGCTCTTCTTCTTCTCCTCTCCTCCCCCATTTCCACTTTCTTTCCTTCTTTCTCTTCTTCTAGTTTCCCTAGTTCTTTCGAGCTTTCTCCCCTTTTTTTTCTTTCTTTTTTTTCATTACACATGCATGCATGTCCCTCCCCTACTAATAGGTCAACCCGTATTTTATATTAAATTTTTCACATGAAGTCTGCATAAAAGTCCCTAGAAAAGGAGAAAATATCACAAACATCCATATTCATAAATAAATTTATGAATTAAGGTCACAACGGCACTATGGCTTTCAACATTACTTCCATCTTTACCCCTGCACACCTGGGGTTGCCAAACACCAAGTTTGATCACTGTCCAATAAATTAGAGAGAAGTCACAAGTTATAATCCCACTCATTAAACAAATAAGTTTAATCCTTACTTAAGATAATTTAAGTTCACCACACCAAAACACCAAAGTCAGCAACCTTCACTAAAATAACTTAATCACTAATTAATTATTATTATTATTAATTAAGTAGGAAGGTTAAAGTTCTAAATGTTACAAGATGTGATTGCATTTTTTGAGATACGAAGGTGAATGGGAATTCTACACTAGAATTTGCAAAAATTACCTTCAAGAACTACAAAAAGCATCCTACAATACCATTTACCATTTTAGCACTTGAAGATGAAGAATTGAGAAACGAGAGAACTTGGACGCCACTAATGATGAACAATGTCAAAGTTAATGTCAACGGTGCAACAAGTAGATTATGTGTGGGGTTTGGCGAGATAATTAGAGACAAGACGGGTCATCACAAGCTCTCCTTTGCTAGTCTTATTCCACCTTGTGAGCCAATATTGGTGGAACGACAAGCTTTTTTGTATGGCTTTAGAATGGCACATGAACACCAACATCACAATGTCATCATGGAAGGAGACTCTCTACCTATGATCAACTAGCTGAATGGGAGGAATCAAATGAAGATCCCTAGGTATATGTGCCTTATCATCTATTCTTGTAAAGCACTAGCCTCTTGTTTTTCTAGATGTAATTTAGATTCACACTAAGAGATTGTAACCAATGTGTCCATGAGCTAACATCATATGCTACGACTCATATGTCCAACCTATATGGAGGACCTAGCAACATCCCTAGTTGTATATCTTGCCTTTTGTCTCTTGAATAATATTTAGGCATAGCCATTTTCCTTTCAAATAAAAAAAGAGGTCGTGTGATAGAACGTGTTTGTTAGAACTTGCTTTTCTGTGTTGCCTAATTGCTAGTTAATATCTACTCAGAAATTTACATGGAAGACTATCTACTTGCCTAGATCCATCTTGGTACCACCATAACTATCAATTGTGGAGTTTGTTCTTAGCTGAAATGTTTTACTTATGCAAAAAATTATATCCATCTATTTAAACTTGATGATTATATCAATGGAGAGTTGTAGATATAATGATAAACATGATGAGTTTTGAAGATTGTTTTATTTCACATGATGAACATCAAAAAAATTTTGTCAAGGAAGAGTCAGAGATATATTGGCCACAAAAAATTTTATTTTAAAAAGGAGCCTCCTAAATTTTCTAGAACAAGCATGTAACGACTCCTAAGTCATTACCACTAAATCTAGCTACAATTTTTCATTTAATAATTTTTATCTTTATTATTAGCCAACAATTACACTAATAATGAATCCAAGACTAAGTACTCTCAACAAGAAATAAAACTAATAAACAACAGAAATAAAACTAATAAACAAAAGAAATAAAACTAAACTAACACTCACCTTGGATCCCTGATGTGTGGTGGCTTGACTCCTTCTATATATACTAGTAACCAACAGTTACTATCTTACACCTGACAAAACACACAAAACAAAGTACACGTGTGTGACCACTCAAACGGTTACCCAGCACACACCACCACCTAACAACTCGGCACGCCATGCCGAGGAAACAGGCGTACCAATGCCATAAGCAAACAAGCACAGGCACCACTCCTAGATGCCACAACACCAAACCCAGGTAGCTCTACAATGCCCGACATGCAACAAAACTCAAAACCATACCTATAAAAACATTCCTTTCTTTTCCTTTTCAAAATCATGTGCATGCTCTTTTTAAAACCTCCTATGCACACTCGATATGGCCACTCTTGCCAAATCAAACCCAAAATCCACACCAAAGTACAACTACAGAATATCTGATTTGCACAACATATTCCCCTCTAGACCTAAGCACAACACCAAGCCACGGAGCCTCTACTCCTAGACCACGGAGCCACCGTTCCCAAAATAATGAAGCCACCGCTCCCAAAATACTATGCCTCAACAGGCACCAAAACCACGGCCTCCTCTAGGTCTAGAGCCTAATTTCCTAAACCAATACTCTACACAAATCACATGCACAAACAGTGTGTCAAACTACCAATGCCAAGGAGACAACATTGGCTACAAGCACTCCATCAAAGGGTGACCAACGGTGTCTGCACTACCACGGTGACGCCACCCTATGGAGGAGCTATCACCATCTTGTGATTCTCCCACTAGAGAATTCTCACAAAGCCAACCCCTCCTGAGAAGGCAATCTTGTTTCTCAAAATGCTACCAGCAATGAGGTGTGCGTCTTACTTGCTCTGACCAACACAAGATACGTCTCCTCATGGCGTCCTCTACATGGTGCTCAGAAGAGAGTCTCATACCTCCACACTCGACAACATTTGTGCCTCAATGCCCACAACGACAATAAGAGTATCATACCTCCCTGTCATGCCACAAACATGTCAACCCGCGGACCTTAACCTCGGCGCCGTGATCGACAGTCAAGGAGTGTCATACCTTCAAGACTCGACGAATACTCACCTTAGTCTGTTGTCTCCAACGTAAATAGAAAGCATCGAAAAGCTCTTTCTAAGCCATTTTCGAATCTGTACTTTTCTCCTTTCCAAAACTCTCTTTTTGGAAAACCATTTCGAAAACCATTAAACATCTTTTAAGACTCACAAATCACTGTGCCCAATAACAGCATGGAAACCAAAGGCCGAGAAACCCAAGCAAAATACAGCCTCAACTGCTCCCCAGTCAAGCCCAGATAAGTATACCTTGGGAGCGTCTAAGTTCACAGGAGCCACGTTCACCCCATGACCAACATCCAAGAAAACACCAACAAAAGCGTCCCTTGAGCGTAAAGCTCACCCAGAAGACACCACAACCAAAACTCTACGCTCTGGTGCCTAAGTGTAAGACATCTACTGGCTCATGTCCCTCAAGAGCACTGTCAAATCGGCTCAAACACTTGGAACAATGTCACTGAATACTCCATTCAGTACACCATAGACAAAACCACACAAGCCGTAGACCTAATGATGCTATTATGATCCCTATAATCCAGTCTAAACCATTTGGGAAAGGCCTATTATTTCCAAATTATATCATCATTTACTCCACCAATATCCCAAATGATTTCTTACTAATTCATTTTAGACAATCCCTAAACCATTCTAATGATTATCCTAATCATTTATGTTCATTATTATTTGATCAAACTAAGGGAAAACCCTCAAAATGCACTGCCAGGTGTTGAATGCCAAAGAGGTAGCGTTCAACGATGAATGCTGGAATCCAAGCGTTCAACGTTAAATGCTGGAATCCAAGCGTTCAACAATCCTAGTCCAAAATCTTTTATTAAATCATCCTAAGTCTAATCCATTCTCTAACAATTTAATTAAGAGATTAGCACCTAACTAATTAACATCATTAACAACTCTAAAACAACATGCAAAGCAGTTAGGGGTGTTAAATGCTGGAAAACCAGCGTCCAATGTTAAACGCCCCAAAGCTGGCGTTTAACATCCCTCTAAAATAATAAGCAAAACAGCCAGGGGTGTTGAACGCTGAAAGCCAGCGTCCAACGTTAAATGCCCCAAAGCTGGCATTTAACATCCTGCCACCAGATTCTGTAATAAAGGCCATTAAATTCTAGCATGCATTCTATTCAAGTCATTCAGGATATCAAAATAGAACCTAAACATTCATACAAATACTACATGCAACCCATAATCCAAACTAAAGTCCCCTAAAGAGAAACTATAATAAATTATCACCTCAGGGTGTTAAACGCCAAAAGCTAGACGTCCAACATTGAATGCCCCAGTCTAGGTGTTCAACACACTAAATCAGGTGGTTTAGCTAGAACCTCCCAACCATGCAAGCAAAAATTCACCAAACGCTCAATCCATCACCACAGATGGATGGGGATCCACTACACACATCCATGCATTCAAACAACCATTCAAAACAAAATTTAAAACATCTAAGAGAGTGTGTACCTTGCACCCATGAGGCAAAACAAACCGACATGCTCTACAGCAATCCGAAGCTCCCCAAACGCTCCTCTCCAACGACCAGGCGTCCAACGTTAAACGCCTACATGCCAACGTTTAATAATCCGAGTCTCAAGTGTTGAACGCTCTGGATCTGGCATTCAATACTGAACGCCCCGACACTAGCGTTCAACATAGGAAGATACCAGGCCACCCAAAAATAGGTGTAGAATGTAGGAATACCTTCGTCAGGCAGGGGTGATTCCGACGATGGGATTTGGGGCTCCGGCAATAGACAAGAAGGAGAAGGTAAGTGTTTTTGCTACGTCTTTTCCATTCTATCTTCTCCTCTATTTATGGGGGACCTTGACTACCCCTCCGCCCCTCTTCCATTGGCTCCCCGTAGTCGTTCAAATTTCCGGCCATTAAGGCCATGTAACCGTCGGAGTAAATCCGACGTTTGAATTCCAACCATTAAGGATGAAACGGTTGTCCGTTTCATCTCCTCTTCAATGACCATTACTCACATCTCCCACTTGGTCATGAAGACCATGCACAAGTTCCATGCACAGAGATGTCTTATTTCCAC
>JAMKQA010027793.1:0-16630 GCA_024699735.1 Posidonia australis
AAGAAAAGAAAAGGTTTGAAAAGCATTGCTTTACGAGTTTTTGAAAATTGCACATAAAGGTTTTTGAAAATGATGCTTTCTGACGAGGTTTTATGTGCTTTTAGTGTTGCTTTGGGACGCGTACTGGGTGACATTCCTGTCACTCACGCGTGTGCTTTCTTGTTTCAGGTGCTAGGGTGTTGGAGCAGTTCTAGTCTGGTGCATCTGTTCGAGCCACGTTTGCCGCACACAGGTGTGGGTAGTTAGCTTTATTTGTTTAATATTGCTGCTTAGTTGCTTTTAATTATGCTTGGGTAGTTCTCGTACTGTTGTGTAGCACCGGGGTGTTACAGATGGCCCCTCTCCCTCCTTCATCTTGGTAGTCTCCTCGAGGTCTCCGACGATCCTCGTCGTCTGGTGATGCCTTACCTTCCAGGGAGGAGGCAATGAAGTAGGCAGGTTTGGCTCCCCTGTTCCACCTGCGTGCCTCGATAGTGTGCCCCACATATGCGTATCACTCAAGGCCAAAGTGGGGTCAGGTCCTACAAAGCCAAAGTCCAACTTCCTTTAGTTAGGCCATGCTTGCATATTTGGTTTCCCTTGGCATTATTTTGCTATCCAATACACTTTAATCTCTTGCTTCTTAAGTGTTCTTTCATGAAGTGATCTTTTCCCGTTTTTTTTTCTTTTTAGCCCATGTATGTTCCCTAGTATGATAATCTCCCTTGCGCCCTGTTAGCCATTGCGTTATGACCCCTGTGCGCCTGGGATCGGGCCATGATGGCAATTAGCCATGACACCTCTGGATGACACGTCGTGGCTGCGTGAGTCACTCGCACGTGGAACATGCGTGTGTCATCCAGGGGAGAAATCTGGCACAGCTTAGCCATTGGTCCTGCCACACTCGCATCCTATGTTTTCATTTTGTGTATCTTATTTTGATTGCTTTAAGTTTCCAATATAATTTATTTCTCTCACATCATCCATGTAACCCCATTAATTGGCATCTAAGTGCCCACATTTCCATGCACGTGAGTGAGATTCCGAGAAAGATCGATTCGTCGGGCATACGGGGGTGCCTAACACCTTCCCCGTATGTAATAAGAGTCCTTACCCTTTCTCCGGTTCGCAATGATCTGTGTGTCAAGTACTTTTGGCATGAGTCATCTATTATTCACTTTCGATTTCGAGTTTTTTGGTTTTCCAATACGGTTTTCCTCGTCCTCCCATTTTGAATAGACTAGGTGGCAACTCCTTGTTTTACCTTCACGTTGCTTTCCAATGTTTTTGAGTCGTTTTCCTGCCCTCAGAATCTGTAGATTCGCCGTGGCCTACCAACTTCCATGCGGTCTCTATTGCTTGGGAGCATGGTTCCCCTCCACCGGCATGGTCACAGGAACTGGCGACTCCACTGGGGATAGCAGAGTCTGGCTTTCGTTTTTGGTTCTTTCTCGCCTGCATGGTTTTCCTTGTGTGCACTTGATGTGATATGCCTTATGGATGATGTATGTTTTACTTTACACTAAGATATCATGTCCACATCACGATGCACATGCCATGATACATGCTTTATGATGTGTTGGATGCTTTTTATTTCTCACTATCATGATGCCACGACATTCGCACATGCTATGATCATGTCTTTTGCTTGTTGTTTGCTTGCTTGTTTGCCTTACCTGTGTGCTTTCTTCCTTTTTCGTACTTGATGTGATTAGGAGTAGAGACATGTTTCTCCCCCTTCCTGGTTTAAAATAAAACACACAAACTCAGGGAAGCAATTAATAAGGCAAAACTAGAGACCAATTCGAACCCTTTTTCCCCTTTGGTTAATAAAACGCAAGTAAAAGACACAAAGCATACATGCATGATTGATCATATAGGGGTATGCATTTTCTCTCCTCTATGTCCACCTACAGTCTACGAAGGCCAGTTCCAGTTCTCTTGTCCTATTTCTTTGGTGTAGGATTTGATGCTGGGCTATCCCTCCTTGTCTGGGGTCGTGTCGGTGTTAGTAGAGGGTACAACCCAACCTTTGGTAGGGTCGAGGCTCCCAACGCACCACCATTCCACAGCTTTGGCATGGGAAGGAATCCAACTTCTTGCCTTGAGTTAGAGACCCGTTCACCTTGAGAGCATCTAGAGTAGATAGCCTCCTAGGAAACACTTAGATGGTGAGAGAGTGCATGCTAGATGCATCCATACGCACGTGTGCCATTCATATCACTTAATAAATATTGCTTTACTTATCCTCAAGTTTTGATACCTGCTCCTATCTCTTTTGTCAACAGGTTCACGCACGAGTCCTTTAAGCCGAGCTTGAGCCCCCCCTCTCTGTTTCCTTGTTGTGTGACACCCGTTCTCAACTCCCTTCCGAGCTTTCGTCGCTTTCGACGACAGCTCGTTATAGGATCTGCCCTTCCCTCAACTATCGTAGCCCTATGCGCACTCGCTTACGCTCCGCCATGGCCCAGGGCGTCAGTGAGGCCCTTCTTGCTGTCACATCCGAGGGTATTGCCACTTCGGCCCTCTCATCCCTTTTCCTAACTTCTTCAATTGCCTCTTCGCCCCATGTCAGCCTCTTCCAAGTCCATGGGGCATCCTCCTCTTTTGTGTCGAGACACTGGCAGACCCTGTTCGGTCTAAAGCTCGTGATTTAGTCCATTACAGTGACAGCCACTAGAGCTCCGGAATTGCCAGTGCCTCTCCCTCTACAAGGCCTATTGTATGCACCACACAACCGACTACGGTAGCCTCTTTGGTAGGAACTGTCCCTTCTGGATAGTCTACTTCCCTTTTGCCTTCTACTGTGTCAGCTCCACTAACGATCTCGTCCCTCGGTATTGCTACCGATGGGAGTCCAGTCGCGCAGGCCTAGTACTTCTTGGCACTCTCCCAGAAGCTGCAGGGTATGGCACTCTCCTTATTCTCCTCACTACTCCCAGCATCTCCTCCCCTTGAGGTCTTGCTGCCTTTAGCTTTGGTGCTCCACTCTGCACCCACTGCACCTCCCCAGCTATCGCCCCAACTCCTTGTTAGTTAGGCGATGGGGGTGTCGACCCTGTATCCTTCACCTTCATCTCACTCTTCATAGCATGCTTCTCCAGCACCTGGTGGCCAACCCCTTGGACTGGCAAGAGCGCAGCACCCTCCTATCCCGCTGCATGGACTCGCACGAAGACAGCAGCTGCCGCCCACAAGCCCTGCACCACTCATAACACAGCATACTGCCTACCCTCAGTCCTTGCATTAGACATAGGTTCCCCCATGCATCTCGCACCACACCACACACCCGCACGGGTATGCCAGCCATCATACCATGACACCAGTTGGTATGATGGTGGATCTTAAGGAGCACCTTGGTGCAACCCACACGGCATACACGGTACCCACCTAGGTTGTGCCAGTCTCAACAGCAGTGACCCTAGATGCCCTTCTTTCCAGGATGGGTGATTTTGAAAGAGCACTTCGATAAGTGCAGGATGGGGATTGCTAGTCTTTTCAATTCTGGGACCTCTGCTATTTCCCAGAGGCAACTCTCCCACCGAATTTCCAAGTCCTGGATTTTGAAAAATACAACAGAAAAGGCTGCCCAATCTCCCATCTGAGGGCATACTGTGGAGACCTCACTCAGCTCCAGGCTGATGAAAGGTTATTGAACCGTTTGTTCCAGAAGAGTCTCTCTGGTCTTGCCTTGAAGTGGTTCACTTTCATGGACATGGAGACCATTCAGACATGGAACGACCTAGCCCAGGCGTTCTTGGAACAGTATTCTTTCAACCTCACCCTAGTCCTTAAGAGGGAGGACTTGTCCGCCATCAAGCAGAAGCCTCTCGAGCCATTTTGAGAGTACTTCGGGCACTGGCTTGCCCTTGTCTCACAGGTCAAGGATAGACCCTCCGACGAATAGTCTATCGAGATGATCATCTGTGGGGCACAGCCAGCCACAAGGATTTTGCTTAGCATCCAGCCTATCAGCACTTTCTCTTCTTTGATTAGAGCTAGCGCCCACGTGGAAGGCTCGCTACGAAGTGCAGCTTCCCCACACTCATTGCGTTTGCCAAGCAAGCAACCACCTCCAGCAACAACGCTGGCACCAACAACAACAGCAACAACAACACGTAGTTTATGCACCAGCACGTAGGAAACCCCACACACCCCACATTACTACCACCACTGAGCCAGTGTATCCCGTAGCATCGGCAAGGCAAGGACAGCACCCCCCACAGGAGAGGCCCTGATAACTCGACCAAGAATTCACCCTACTGGTCGAGCCATTGAGCGCCATCTCTCCCAAGTTGCAGTCGCTCCTCAGGTACCCAGACGTTCGCCCACCACCGAATCCATTACCGGTGTGGTATAAAGCGAACTTGTACGCCAGTTACCATCGGGTCTTGGGCCACTCGACAGACAACTGTTTCACTCTCCAGAACGCCATACAAGACCTCATTGATCGCAAGGTCATTGTCATCAATACTCAGGATGCAGGGTCTGCACCCGCTCCAACACAAGCAGTAGCACCAACACAGCCACACTCCAGCATAGTTAGTCAGCCTCTCCCTCAACACACCAATCCGGGAGCACTCGGGACCTCAGGGGTTCATGGCCTCTTTCCTGTCGGGTTCGGCTCTTCCTAGCTAGACCCATCTGGTCTTATCAACTTTGCCTCTGAACCGTTCCCGTCTCAGCAGTATCTTTCCTTTCCCTCTGGTTCAAAACCCGTCGTCAGCATGATTCACCTGGTTTCCAGGACAAAGCGCGTGATCACTTCGCCTACCACGCAATTTCCCTCAGCTCAACCCATTTTCCTTGAAGCTGGAACTCAGCCAACTCCCCCCATGCCCATCCAGTTAGCAGCCTACTCCACCATGCCATCCACTAGCCAGCCAGTGGCCCAACTAGAGTTGGTAGCCAGTACACCCTTGGTCATCAATTTGACTAGGGATACCCATCGGGTACCGTATGACTATGCCATAGAAATGTGTGCAGAAATATCCAGTCTGGAAAGGTGTACAGGCCCCCAGCTTTGGCCCCTAGGCAAGCCACACAGTACCACCTCCACCTCAGCAAACAAGCCAACCCCCTAAGCCCATAAACTGAGGAAGTTACCCTTAAACCCGCCATCAACACTACTAATAAATCCCCCGATGATCTCACCTCCCAGCTTAAGAAGGTCAAAGCAGATATATCCATTTGGGACCTCATCCATACCTCAGTCGAACATGGGGAGGCCTTCCTCAGGGTATTCCAGACAGCCCATGTATCCCCCACCATTGAGCCCGCAACCCTTGAAAACATAGTAGATATGGTGGCAACACCGCGGGTCATCTCCTTCTCGTCCCAGGAGTTGCCCCCGACGGGAACCAATCACAACCAACCGTTGTTCATCACTGTGCAGTTCTAGAAGTTTTGAATCCCTTTGACACTGGCTGATAACGGTGCAGGTCTAAACATCTGCCCCCTGCACACTGCCAGTAAAATTGGATTCAAAGCTAAGGATATCATGCTAGCTGTCAAAGGGATGGCGCCTTTTGACAACACGCACCACGATGCATTGAGGGTTTTGGTCATTCCTCTGACTGTCGGTCCGGCTCAGTTCGACGATGAATTCTATGTTGTTGATCTCAAGCCTGCTTTCAATCTTCTGCTTGGGTGCCCTTGGCTGCACAAGCATCAAGTCATCCCGTCAACCCTGCACCGTATGATCAAGTTCTGCTATAACGATGACCTTGTTGTTGTCATGGCAGAGAACTTTGAGAAGGATGAGGTTGACGCAGTCTCTTCGGTTGATCTTTATACTATCCACTTTGATCCTAAGCCGTCGGATGTACTTACTGTGTTAATCGTTTCAAACCAGTCAACTTTGTTCCGGAATTCGAACATGTTAGCTTCTTGTCTATTCATAGCCCCCTTCAGTTGATGGTTGAGAACCTCTGTCACCGGTGGGGATACGAAAATGGAGCACCACTTGGGCGATACAGTCAAGGGATTGTAGAGCTTGTCGAGGTGGAGGAAAGAAGTGACCGCGAAGGACTTGGATACCAGGGACCACAGGGAGGCGCGTGCAAGCACCGAAGGCTGCTCATCCCTCGGGAATTGACTAACTTCGTTAGTGTAAGTGTGATGGACCCAAACAGGAACCCGTCCTCGGTCTTAGCAGTGCAGCAATGATAGAGTCTAGTAGAAGACATCGAGTGGGTCTGCATTGAGGATTACTACATGAATGAAGACACATTGAGCGTAGTTGAGCTGGACCCCACAGGCAGAACAGAGTAGCAACAGGCAACAGTCCCAGGATCCCCTTATCTAGCTTTGCCATCTCCAGCAATAGCAGCATCACAATCAGTCACGGTCACAGTAGCACGACAGTTAGTCATAGTTGTGGCAATAGCACAGCCACAGCCAGTTTCAGTCACAACAGTAGCGGCGCCACAGTCAGTCATAGTCACAGCAGTGCCACAGTCAGTTGCAGCACCAACGCCACAGTTTCAGTTATCCACAATAGTAGCACCATCAACA
This sequence comes from Posidonia australis, assembly GCA_024699735.1. Taxonomy (NCBI): domain Eukaryota; kingdom Viridiplantae; phylum Streptophyta; class Magnoliopsida; order Alismatales; family Posidoniaceae; genus Posidonia; species Posidonia australis. Next base: position 6,496 of record JAMKQA010027793.1, read on the forward strand.
AGGTTGCCAGGGGTGGCAGCAACCCAGATGTAGGAGGTTAGCAGCAGTAATATCCTAGCTCTTCTTGTTCCCAGGTCTCTGGTGCAGTTGGAATCATGCGCCTACTATGTCGACTTCGCCTTGGACGAGGAGGAGGGTGCAGCCATCGAGACCCACGTAGACGCAGTGCTAAATGACCTGGAAGACGCAGCTGAAGAAGCCAGGAATAGGAAGGGAAAGCAGTCGCATCAGAGCCAGAACTCACCCCACCCCAAAATCACTGGGGTCCTCCAGCAATCATGGTTGTGGAGGAGGGCAAAACAGTCAAGACTAGACCAAAGGAGATGATCTCCAAGCAGCCGGGAGGTGGGTCTTGGTGGTATGTGAAGCACAAGCCTCGCCTTGAGATATGTGAGGGCAAACAAAAAAAGACCTTGAGGTAGGCTCCCCAGAGAGCCCACGGAGCCCCCCTAGGGTAGTCACTTGTAAGACGACCGTCGGGGGAAGACAATTGTAAATAGTACAGAAAACACAAAAAAATCATAAAAAATACAAAAACCAAAAATATTAGAACTACTGTAGATGAGGGAGAAGAATAGGCCAGCACTGCAGTAGAGCAGAAAAGCGCAGGATCGGAGCTAACGTAGTGCAGCTACAAGAATACCAGAGTCAGCGTGACCCTCCTCAAGCGTAAACAGGGGCAGGAGTTGGAGCAAATCCTCTCCTTTGACGTTACTGACTCATCATTCCAAGAAGAGGTATTATCAGAAATGATAGCGTATGAGGAGGAGGATGACATGGGTGTCGATGACTCAGAAGATGTGTCGGAATTCCACCTGAATGACGACGATCCGGAAGGTCCAAATTTTCATGTTGAGGAGGACACAAAGGTGGTGAATATCGACATGCTAGGCCACGTTAAGGAGATCTGCATCAGTGCCAGATTGTCACCACAAGCAAGGGCAGATTTTATCATGTTTCTGAAGGAGTATTGTAGACCCCCTCATATGCTTGCAATAGGACAAAACCCTAACAAGACTCTAAAAAACCCTAAAAAATCCTAAAAACCAAACAAAACCATAAAACCCAAAATAAACCATAAAAACCTTAAAAAACCCTAAAACACTAGAAAAACCATAAAATACCAAACAAAATCATAAAACCCTAAATAAACCATAAAAATCTTAAAAAACCCTGAAAACCCTAAATAAACCATAAAAATCTTAAAAAACCCTAAAAAAATCCTAAAAGCCCTAGAAAAACCAAACAAAACTATAAACCCTAAATAAATCCTAAAAAACCCCTAAAAAGCCTAAAATCCCTAATTAAACCCTAAAACCTAGGTCAAACCCTAAGTCAAACCATAAACCATAAGTCAAACCCTAACAACCTAACTAACTTCCACTCCCTCATAACTACTTTAACGAACTCATGTAACAAACTAAACTCTCTAACTAACTCCCACTCCAACATTACAACCTTTAACCACCTATAACAACTTCTAATTACTTAAACAAACTTAACAACATTCCACTTAATCTAACAAACTCTAACAATTTTCCACTTAATCTAACAAACTCTAACAACTTTCCACTTAATCCAACAGTCTCTAACTAATCACAACAACCCATAACCACCATGGCAAGCCTATAAATAGCCCCCATTTGCAAGTGAGAAGGGGTTGTTGGAAAATTTGAGAGGAGAGCTTCCCAAGGTTTTTCCTCCTAATCAGAGCAACCAAAGTGATCTAAGAGCAAGGAGGAAGCTCGTGGAGGAGAAAATCTAAGATTTCAGCCATCTCCAGGAGCAAGGAGGAAGCTCAGCGAGCTCCAGCGGCCTTCGATGGCCAACTCCAATGCCAGACCAGGTATGCCCTCAACTGACCTTAATTTACTTCAAAATTGGTTTCCTAGGTCTCCCTCTACCTTCCCTAGTCGATTCCAACAAGGCCAGAGGCTTTCCCTAGCTAGAATCGTAGTTTCTGGCCTCATCGGAGTCGTTCTCCAGTGACAGAGGTGGGGGCCCTGCCGATTGCGAACAGATCTTCTCGCTTAGGGATCAAGTCGAGGTTGAAGGAGTATTGCTCCAGGAACACCTTAGAGAGGTCGTTCCAAGTCTTGATAGAGACCATGTCGAGGGATGTGAACCATCTAAGTGTCGGCCCTGTCAGACTTTTCTAGAACAAGTGGATCAGAAGCCTTTCATCACCTTGAAGCTGCGCGAGGTCTTCGCAATACGCCTTCAAATGAGATATTGGGCAGCCACTACCATTATATTTTTCAAATTCTGGGATGTGGAAATTCGAGGGAGTGTCACCTGTGGAAAATAACAGAGGTCCCAGAATTGGTAGGTCTGGTGTTCCCCGCCTTGCACTTGACGAAGTGCTCTTTCCAGATCACCGATCCTTGCTAGGAGAGCGTCTGAAATTGCTACTGATGAGGCAGGAGCAGCTAATGCGGGTTCAACGTATGCCGTATGGGTCGCGCGTGTGCGCTCTTTCGGATCCACCCTAACGCCTGTTGGTGTCAAGGCATAAGGGCCAGCATACCCGTGTGTAGGTGCTTAGTGTAAAGATATCATGCGTGGATGAGCCTGAATTTGATGCAAAGGGAATGAATCATTGCATGTTGTGTTGTGCAAGGTGCAAAGTGAGGGAGCAATAGTTGCTGTACCGGTACAATTCTGGACAACGAACTCGAGGCATACTGCTCCCCAGCCAGCCCAAACAACTGGCCACCAGGTGATGGAGTCACATGCTGTGCATAGTGCAGTGAGGGTGCAGGAGGCAATGATGATGCCATCATCGTCGGAGTAGTGAAGAGCTGAGGCGATGGTATGGGCGATAGTGTAGTGGGAGCCTACAACGCTAAGGTAGTCTGCATCAAAACCTCAGGGGTTAAGGGAAAAGGAGCAGAAGTAAGACCAGGATAGAATGCCATGCACTGCAACCTCCTTGCAAGAGCCATCAGATGCTGTGGTTGCATGGCAGAAGACCGACCGACGAATGGGTCATAAGGCAAGAGCGAGAAAGGGACGGACCTATGGCAGAAGTACTCGCAGTCGACTAAATTCCAGGAACAGGAAAGCCCAAGGAAGAAGGTGCATCTGGCACTTCTGGAACCTGGGTAGAGATCATCGCAATGGATTCAACGACAGGTTCCTAAGTGAAGAGTGCCGGCGAATGCCCCAAAGTGGGTACAGAATCTCCTTGAACACCAAAATGGAAAGTATGGAGGGAAGGGAAATTAGCAAAAGTGAAAGATGGAGGAACCGAATCCAGAATTTCCTCCAGGACAACAACAGGGGGCTCACTGGTCGGTTGGGACATGACTAACCACAAGCGAAAATGAATGGAGCTGCAGCAAAGATGAACGCACGAGCTCTAAGACGAACTACAGTCAAAAAGTGACTAATAGCTCGGAAAAGACTGGAAAAACAACCACGAGAGGCCGCCCGCGACGGAGACACCTGAGCTCCTAGCTGAGGACCTCGCAACGAAGTACTTGAGAAAACAGGCAAGGGAAACAGGTATCAAAACCTGGACAACGACACAAAGACAAATGCGAGTTATTAGGGTTGCATGCCATGACACACAATGCAGATGAATGTCCTAAAATGCACTCTCTCACCATGCATGTCCCATGTGGGGTTAACCACACGAGACACACTCATTGGTTTTAGGTTTTTTCGACTCTGGTCAGAAAGTAAGGTCCCCATTCTAAATCCTGGCCAAAGTGTAGGCAGTGAACGAGTGGTGTGTTGGTGGCCTCATCTCCTGTAGTAGCAAGGAGTTGTACCCTCTACTAGCACCGACACGACCCCGAACAAGGGGGGACAAACTAACAACACGCTCTACGACAAAGCTATGGAACGGGCTGCCAAAATCATCCTTCGCAAACTATGGGTAGACCGAGAGGAGAAGATGCATGCCCTATATGATCAAACATGCGATATGCTTTGGTGTCTTTTACTTGCATTTTTTTAAACCAGAGGGGATTGTGAGCATTTGTCTCTAGTTATGCCTTATTAATTGTTTGTCTGAGTTTGTGTGTTTTATTTTAACCAGATAGGGAGGCAAACATGTCTCTACTCTCCTAATCATGGCAAATTCAAATAAAAGGAAAAACACACAAGCATGGCATCCAAACAAGTCAGACAAAAGGCATGGACATGACATGTGCTGGTGTAGTGCTCAAGTGGGTGAATAAAAGCAAGTATCGACAAACAAAGCATGAATTAAGTCATGTGCATGTGAAGTGGCATAGCAACAGTGTAAAGAAAGCAAACAAGGCATGTTCAGTCAAATATATACAAGTAACAGAACAAGCAAGCAAGCATAATGTAAACAGACCACAGACAAGTAGGGAAACCAGAACGAAAGCTAGAATCTGGTTATCCCCAACGGAGTCGCTAGTTCCTGTGACCATGCTAGTGGAACCCTTGTGCGACTCTCCTCCTACCGAGTGCGTGGAAGCACATGAGGTGACCCGATACGGTCACGACGAAGATGGTGAATCCAGAGGAAGAGATTAGACCCGGAAACACCAAGGGAAGATAAAAAGGATAAGGAAAGGAGTCGCCACCTAGTCTTTTAATGGAAAGATGAGGAAAACCAAAAACAATAGAAAAACTGGGAAGCAAACAAGATGCAGAATGTATGTGTGTGCTCCGTGCCTAATGGACAATGCACAAATGAATGTGGGCCAGGGAAAGGGTAAGGATTCTAGTTACACATGGGGAAGGGGTTAGGCACCCCCCATGCGCCCAAGAAAACTCGGTCTTTCTAGGTTTCCCAATTGTCAATGGTCTATGGATGTATGCTTGCTTATTTTATATGCTTATGCTAAATATGACTGAAAACATGCCAAATCGAAGTAAAGAAATGAAACAAAGGGAAAAGTTAATCTGAGGGTCCAATGTAGGCATTGAGAATGGTGCTTTACTGTATGCTTTTGGGCGATGAGGAAAATCGTGAAAATCGAGAAATTCTCGAAAGCGTCTCACGAATCAGCGAAAATTGGGATAAATCCGAGAAAATCAAAAAAGGGAAAATAATCCTCATTTCGGGACCATGTCGGCTTTGTCAAGCCTTTTAATGTACACCCTCAGGCAATGGAAAGGCAAAACAAATCTAAAGGCGAAAACTAGGGGAAAATCCATGAAGCGGCGAGAAAACCAAGCTCGAAACAAGCTAGAAAAGTGTACGCAAAGCAAGGAAGGAAAGGCAAGAAAAATTGTGCAAAATGCATATGTGAGTGAAAATAGTGAGAATTCCAGGGGTCTTTGTGCAAAAAAGCCCAAATTCTGATTAAAACTAATATTTTGAAGCCCAAATCATCAAAAATACATAGGAAAACACATTCTATACAATTATAAAGAAATCTAGGGTCAAATGTGCAAACATGTGCAATCCTAGTCAAAATGAAGTTTCCTAGGGGTTAAAATGCAATTTTACCACTAAAACATGCATTTAAAACAATTCAGTGGAAATTAAGGGTAAAATATGCAAGAAAAATGATTCAGGAAAGTTCCAGAAAGTTTCAGGGGTAAAACAGTTATTTTACCCTGAAAACAGGCATTCAGAGTAAAATCAGTGAAGTACAGGGGCTAAACTACAAATTGCCCAGTAGAATAAAGCATCGAGAAGAATTCTAGAAGAAACGGAGGGTTAAAATGCAATTTACCCAGAGAAAACATGCTTTAGAAAAGTTTTCAAAAACTTATGGGGCTGAAGTGCAATTTAACCAACAAAAACATCCTAGATGATTTCAAAAGAATGTAGGGCCTTAAATGCAAATTAACCAGAAAAATGAACTTTCAAAAGGATTTCAAGAAAGTTAAGGTCTCTTATGCAAAATTCCAGAATAAAATGCATTAAAAGAAAACTTGAGGGCTTTTGCTAAAGTTTAATGCTTGGAAAACATTATTTTAAATGTTCAAGGGGACAAATGCAATATTTTCAGTGAAAACTTTATTCGAATGATTTTGGAAAAATGACTGGAGGACCTATATGTAATGAAAGGACCTACTTGTAATACAAAAAGGATCTGAATGTAAAGAAAACATAGTTTCAGAACTTTATTAAAATAAATGTTTTAATTCTTTTCTTAAAGTAAAGAGGATCGACGGTCGCCGACGACGGGGCTTGCCGCCGACAATCGCCACAGGAGACCAGCAAAGGCCATCCCTTGGTTTGATTGGAGATCAGACTTCACGGGAGGCAAGAAGAAGGAGAGAGATAGGAAGATCCAACGGTGTGGATCGGGTGCTCAACGGTGGGAATGGTCCACCGACCTCCCTCGCCGTCGAGCTCTCCGGCAACGGCGTCGGAAAAGAAAGAGGACACTAGAGGCGGCGGCACGACGATACAGGGCTAAAGGAGGCTCAAGAAAGCAATGAGGAAGAGTTCCCCCCCCTTTCCCAATGAAATCAGTTGCTCGAGCGGGTTCCCCGATCAAACTCGACGGCGTTCCGACGACAGCGGTTGTAGAGGAGGTCCAGAGCTCGATCCACGCTGCTGGTGGCTCTGGAAGCTCGGGGGCAGGCCGTCGGACATTCCTGGGGTCTTGGAGAAATGCGGCGAGGCTAAAGGCGCACGATCAGAGGTGGCTCGCGGTCTTCTTCTCCAGCGACGGCAGGGTGCAGCGTCTCCGGCGACCTTCTGGTGAGGGTTGAACAGCGGCTTGGAACGGCATGCCAAGGAGTGCTGGAGCAGGAGGGAGGTCCAAGGAGGAGGATGGAATACCTTGGGGCCAAGGCCGTGCCCTGGACCAGCACCCCCCACCTAGGTCGCCAGAAAACGACTTCGGCGAGGCCTAGGGGGTGATCCCGACTGCTGGAGGCTACTGGACTTGTGGGAAATGACTCGGGAAGACTCAGGGGATCCTAGGAAACTAAAATTGAAAGCAAGAGAGGCTAGAGGAAGGCGTACCAGGTTTGACAGTGGGATTTCTCCCTTGCAGCTCCCTGGAGGTCACCAGAATCGCCTCTCCTCCTTCACTACGAACTCCTCTCTCTCCCAAGAGCTCTCTCTCGCATCCTCTTCTCTCTCTCAGACCACCAAGAGCCCTATTTATAGCCTAGGAAGTCCATAACAACCAAAACAAACTTCTAACAAACTAGTCCAACAAACCACAACTAACTAAACAAACTCTAAACCACCTAACTAATCACTAACAAACTCACTAATCACTAACTAACTCACTAACAAACCTATAACAAACCTATGTTAGAAAAAAGGGCCTACATGGGCTTCATGGGCTTTGGTGGGCCTAATGGGCCTATATGGGCTTTGGTTGAATCAAATGAGGCTTTGGATGAATTAAAGGAGGCCTTGGATGAATTAAGTGGGCCTTGGTGAGCCTTCATGGGCCTTCAATGAGTTAAATGGGCTTTGTGGGGCTTAATGGGCCTATGTGGGCCTTCATGGGCCTAATGGGCTTCAATTGGGCCTAAATAGGTCTTGTGGGCCCAAGTGGGCTTAAGCGGGCCTGAAGGAATTAAATGGGCCTTCAATGAGTTAAATGGGCCAAAATTGGGTTTTGTTGGCTTTGATTGGATGCAATTAGGGTTAAAGCTCATTGGTGATTGAAAGCCTAGCCACCACACTTTCAACCTGAAAAATTGGGGTGTCTACAGCTTCGCCGTCGTAGCCCGCTGGAGGTGGCAGAAAACTCTGGTTTCTCACCTCCACGAACCTCCTATCTCTTCCTGGAACTCTTTCTATCTACTCCTCCCTTTCTCTCTCGCTTTTTTCCTCTTTTTCTCCTTTTTTCCTCCTCTTCACTTCACACTATCGTCCCTTTTATAGGTGAAGCTCCGACAGCTGTAACAACCTATAACAAATTCAACAAAATCCAAACAACTAACTAACTCTATAACAAACTAAAACCTCCTAACAGACTAACCACTTGCAACAACCTTGCTGTCCCCCACGCACCCCGCTGCTTGCCCAAGCACCGACAGCGATCGACGGTCGTGATGAGGGAACCGGCTAGGTTCGCATGCCTGGTGCGGTTGTATGGTACGTCGAGAGGTGCGCCAGATACTGATAGGTGCTCCTGTACGGCCCCGGATCACGGCCCAGATCATTGGCTGTTGGGTTTGGCGCTCCTTAGCTTTGGGACTAAACCAAGATTTGAGTTCATTTGTGATTAAAAGCCCAGCTACCACAATTCCATCTTGCAAACCTGCAAAATTGGGGTGTCTACAGATGCCCCTCCCTGAGCGAGGTCGGAGGACGAGTGGAACAGAGACCGATGCTTAGGGTTGACAAAGACACCCCACCTGAAGCCGTAAGAAAGAGTTAGCTACCGGCAACCAACCACTAGTCGGTGAACACACCAGAAGTCCTATCTTGCCTCCCTGAATGCCACAACCGAAGCCAACATCAGAGAAACCAATACAAATGACAAGCTGACAAGTTGACGGCCAACCAGCTCCTAGAAGACATGATCGGTTATCACACTTGTCGAGAAAAGCACCGGACAAGACTCACAGTGCTTGCCGACCGAAAAGGGACTGGTAACGAGAGTCATCCGGGTATTTCGGGCTACCAGCCCAAGAAGAGGGAAGAAATCAGGAGAGTGGGGAATCCATCGGGCATCACAAGGATTGCGCAGGTAGTTTGGGATACCAACCCAAAGGAAGGAGGCAAACAATTTGCTTTGATTCCGTCCATTAGGAGTGGAATACAAAGGTAATTGGAGTGGCTCCAGGATTCATCCGAATGGACCGAACCTTGGATGGGAACACTTAGACTCCGGTCGGTAGTCTAGACAAGATGGGAAAGGGAAGCACCAAGATTCGTCCGAATGGATCGAACCTTGGATGGGAAGGTGGCACAAAGATTCGTCTGAATGGATCGAACCTTGGATGGGAAGGTGGCACCAAGATTCGTCTGGATGGACCAAACCTTGGACAGGAACATTCAAAGGCAAAAGGGGTGGCACCAATATCCGTCCGAATAGACTGAACCTTGGATGGGAACATTCAAAGGCGAAAGGGGTGGCACCAATATCCATCCGAATAGACCGAACCTTGAATGGGAAGGTGGCACCAAGATTCGACCGAATGGACCGAACCTTGGATGGGAAGGTGGCACCAAGATTCGTCCAAACAGATCGAACCTTGGATGGGAACATTCAAAGGCGAAAGGGGTGGCACCAAGATCCATCAGAATAGACCGAACCTTGGATGGGAACATTCAAAGGCGAAAGGGGTGGCACCAATATCCGTCTGAATAGACCGAACCTTGGATAGGAAGGTGAAAGAGGTGGCACCAAGATTTGTTCGAATGGACCGAACCTTGGATGGGAAGGTGGCACCAAGATTCGTTTGAATAGACCAATCCTTGGATGGGAACATTCAAAGGCAAAAGGGGTGGCTCCAAGATCCGTCGGAATAGACCGAACCTTGGATGGGAACATTCAAAGGCGAAAGGGGTGGCACCAAGATCCGTCTGAATAGACCGAACCTTGGATGGGAACATTCAAAGGCGAAAGGGGTGGCACCAAGATTCGTCCGAATAGACCGAACCTTGGATGGGAAGGTGGCACAAAGATTCATCCGAATAGACCGAACCTTGGATGGGAACATTCAAAGGCAAAAGGGGTGGCACCAAGATTTGTCCGAATAGACTGAACCATGGATGGGAACATTCAAAGGCGAAAGGGGTGTGTAGACACCCCGATTTTGAGGTGACTCATTGATAAGACTCCAATTGTTGCTTTGGATGTGGCTGATCCTTGAAGCAACCCTAAACCCATAGCAAGCCCGCAACCCAATTAGAAAACCAGGCCGGTTGGGGAGAGCACCTAGCTAGCACACTTACCTAGTACACCTAGCTAGCACACCTCCCTAGCACACTTATCTAGCACACCTAGTAGGCGCACATACCCGACGCACATCCTAGGCGCCCAGCCATTTCGCAGGCTGCGGGCTGCTGGCTTTCCACCTCCCATGGCAGTTACCTCTAGCAACGAATATGCCATGGAATCTTCCAGGCTTTTCGTCTACGAGGCTCCCTGCATTCCCATGAGTTACCCATGAGAAAATCTTATATAAGGACACCCATAGGCAACCATTAGAGGAGGTTAGAAACCTTGAGTTCAGCAATCCTGTTCTGAGCAAGCATCCTGCACGAGCTATACCCTCT